>JAPYZA010000578.1:0-31085 GCA_030522685.1 Eupelmus azureus | reverse complement strand
AACTCCAGTAGCGCCAACCGGAGTTTTCAGTTACAGTAACTCCTTTTTTCTCTCAGTGTGCTTATTACACAGACACCGTACCCATTCTCTTATTCTGACCTTGTTAGCCCTCATGCAAAGATTTAAAAATGAATTTGCGACTATTTAATGCAAATCAATAATCAACTCTGAAAAATTGATGATAATCACTTAAAATAATATCAACAATCAATTTTTGATTACAAATATACAAAAAATAAAATATTGTTGTTACAAGGCAATTATAAAAATTCTTATTTTATTGCTTAATAAAATTAGTATTATTATATATTACTATTGATTTTCATCGTATAGTCGTTAGATTGATGAATTTATTTTTATCTTGCCTTTATTCATTTTTATTATCATTTTTTTTGTTTTAAATCTTTATGAAAAAAATATATAAGCAAAATAAAAAAAATTCATATACAATTGAAGGATTTTTTAAAAAACGAAGCGTTAAAAATTTGTTGTCACATGGATTTTTGTATCTTTTTATTAAAAAAGAAGAAGTGAAATCTCCAAATACATCCTCAACACTACTTTTTTTATAATTAATTTTTGTTATATTATTTCATCGGCGCACGTAGAAAATTCTGGTTAATCACGATGAACGTGATAGCTCGTATAATGAAATTTATATTTCTATAATATATGGCGTTTGAAAACTTCCAAACGCGGTAACGTTGTGGTAGTAATGTGTGCTATATAATCCTAATTTAAATAAATTTTCTGGTTATTTCTTAAAAAATATTTCACATTCTTTTACACCATTTGAATATTACGTCCTAAATCCCTTAAGTCCTTTAAATATTTTTACTTACCAATATATTCTTTGAAAATCGAACAACTTTTACTTGATTCATAGGTACATAGTTTATGTTTTCAATATATAAAATGAAAATTGTTTTTAACGTTCTGTACACTTACAGATTTTAAATTGAAAAACTAAAGTTGACTATATTGGGAGGTAGAAGTATACGCAAGTTTAAATATATTTAAAGAAAAATCACTTTGGTGATTATTTTAATTTAGTATTCTTTTAATGTTGTCCTTAATTTATTAGTACTAATGATGTATTTTAACTTTCATAATAGTTAGTAGATATTATGCGTATTATATTACTTTCACTTTCGATTTCACGAAATTAATTTAGATTTCGAATAAAACCTAAAATAAGTAATTCACAATGAAAAAGAAAAATAAAAGAATGCAAGTGTTTTTAGTTTGAAGGAAAAATTTATTAATTTAAATAAAAACAAGAACATGTTAAAGGTAACTGATACATTTAAACTTAATTAAAAAAAAAAGACGGTTTAAGGGGATTTTTAATAATCTACGCAATAATCACGAAATTAGGGATTCAATTAAATTTTCCCTATAGGCGAATTAATCGGTTCGTCTCACGATAATGTTGCAGAGCATTAAAAGAAATGGATAAGTAGAACTACCTATCAACATAAAGATTTTGTGATTACTGTATAGATTATACGGGTAATCAACAATCCTCGGCGTGAATATTTACTATATTATAAAACTAAGCACTGTTACTTGTATGAGTTAGAAAAAAAAAGAACAAAAAGATTACTACAAAGACGTACAGTGATAATACGTGGATGCATAATATCTTGTCTCCGAGAAATCGAAAGGTCAGTACAAATTTTTACATATTTACATAAAGCTCTGCAATAGTCAATGCTTGTTGTGTCATAATCTTCAAAAAATTCATCGTGTCGTATCGAACGCCGATAACGCTTTGCGTGTGTCTCAGTCGTGTCGCAAAATGCAAGATCAATATATGTGTCATCTTTATCTATTAATTTCGCCTTCGATTATCATTTATCTAATTTCTTGCATCGACCCCAATAAAACGAAAAACCAAAAAATGTTCTTTCTGGTGGTATTTTTCTACATTTTCTTTTTTTTAAATTACCTTTAACTCTATCGTTTTGTCTTTCAGTTAAATACAGAATTGTGTCAATGCACTTTGTTGTATATATATATATATATATATTTTTTTTCTGTTCTTTTTTTTATATATATATATATATATATATATATATATATATATATATATATATATATATATATATATATGTAATAATATATATAAAAAGGATCCTAGCCTTTAACAAACTGACATCTGTTTTTATCGTAAAATAAGCCTTCCTTCGCTGAAAGAACTTAGAAAAGAGGGGAGAAACACTACTACTCCGCCGTTTAACAAACACACACATTTACGCTTTATCTTAATAATCATCACTTATTCTGTCATTCTCTCTCTTTCTCTCCTTCAAACTTTCAAACCCTACAAAAATTTCATTTGACAAAAAAGAAAAACATGCGGAGCAGCTTCTACAAGACTCACTATACAATAATAATAATTATAATAATCGTGCATGTTTGTATGTGTGTGTATGTTTTTTTCGATATTATTTCTTTTTTATCTTCGGGATTATCGACGTCGTATATGTATAATTATATTAATCAAGGCGCGCGCCCGTCAACTGTACATACACACTTCGTCCTTTAAAGCCTCACAGAAACTGGAATCTTCATATTTTCTTGTCAGAAGTGGGCTCATTTACTGTGTTTACTGCTGCTGGTTTTGCGCAGTGTCGGTTGCCGCTGGTTGGGCGCTGTAATATGACGATTGCGAGTAGCCCTGCCAGTCGGAAGAGTAGTCGTAATTATCGCTCGACGCCTGTAAAATGGAAAAAAAAATTATTACTTTAAAATTTAGCAAAGTCAAAATTGACTATTACGTATTATATTTGAGATACGATACCGACACTTTGTATTGATATATTAATCTTGCTATCTAAAAAAACTGATGTATAGTACTGTTCGATGAATCGTTTTGTTAAAATTAAATTTTCTTATACAGATTTTATGGCACACATTGCTTAACTAGTTTTAAGAAAACCTTAAAAAAAGTCTAAGAAGATGCGCTTAAATTTGATCATTTCATTTGAAACACAAATCTTTCATTCATTTTAATAAATTCTATAAATATGACTTTATTGTAATAAAAAACAATATAATTTGAGAAAAAATTAATATTCCTTCTCCTTTTTACAAAATCAATATTAATTTTGTCTTATAAAACAAAACTAGTTTTTTAAATTAATTGATAATTAAACATTATTTCATAAAAATTTATTTTATATATAAAAGTTTGACTCTATCCTTAGAAAGTTATCCGAATCAATAATTAAATAAAAAATAAAAATATGAAATGTTTTATAAAAAATGAATTGATATTAATGTTAATTATTTAATCAATTAGTATAATAACTGATTTTAGTAATGAATTAGAGATGATAAACTGCAGTCCAAAAGTATATTTATTAATAAGTAGATAATTACTTTATTAAAAAAGAATTGTAGTATTAATAATCCGAAATAAATATTCTGTATCTTCTGACAATGTTATATTTTTTCATTACTGTATTAAGATTTAAAGTATTAAGAAATTAAAAAACGTATATTATTTTATTAATAAATGAAAATGATAAATAAAAATAAGAAATGTAGAAAAGACTTACTTTAAGTTATTCAATAATCGATTATTTATATTATTAAATTATTAAGATTTTAGAGACGCATAAGATATTCGAAAATTCGAGTCAGAAAGTGAGGTAATTTGGAGTAGTAAACATTTTTCTGTTTCTTAAATCTTTTTCTATTTAGATCACAACAAATCAAATAAAATAATTATGTGAAACGTAAAAACGTGAATGAATTGTTAATTGATGTATTTTTTATCATTAAATTCGATATAAAACTTTGTATTTATTTTATCATAATTCTGTATTCATATTATTAACATGTAATTATTTTATATAAATTGCATATATTTATATTTATATTGTTACGTTTAAAACAAATTTAAATTAATAGGTGTTAAAATTTGAATATCCAACGGCGTCAGAAAGGAATGAAGGAAGCGAACAGCAATGAATTTATTGATTTTTACGACTATAGGAGTAAAAGGTACGCGTCAATTAATTTAACCGAAGCGTACCTACAAATTTTCAGAGGCGAAAAAATAATAGACGATTGAAGTTTTTCTTGCTGTGTAATATTACAATATTACTAAATTTATTTATAAAGTATATTTATTATTTGGTCATAAAAATGTACATTTTATTGATTTTATTAAATATTCAATAAACAGATACGTTCAATCGTGTTATAATTCTATAAAATTTTACAATCATTATTTCGTAAAAATAGTCAAAAAATCGATGTCTAAGATTTTTCTAATTTACACGATTAATTTTTATCTAAAATAACATTTTAACTGTTTTTACTATAAATCAAATTAAGTAACTGATAACTAGACATAGAGTAAAAAATTCGACTTTTGCCCAGCTTTCCAACGATTCAATTCACAGTGCCATGATTATAGGAGTTGCAACATTGAATACAAGCCAACGCGCATCCCTACAAGAATAAAAAATTGTCTTTAATTTGAAACACACACACATACAAAATGCCCTAAAGAAATTCAATAATAAAAGCTCTTTTGATAAGTTTTTAAAAAACTTTTTAATTAATTTATTTTATTCGAATTCTTTAATTAAAATAAACATGAATATTAAATTTTATTTATTAACAAATGACGTGGAATATCAGAAATTATGTAACACATTTAAAAGTCTTATTTTTCTAAGCTTTATAACCATGTTATTACCCAACAACAACTAAATATTTTGTACAGTGTTTTACAACTGAATTTAATGAAATAAAAAATACGTGTTATATAAAAATTACATTCGTTTTGGCACTTTAAAATAATTTTTTAGTATGATAAATTATATTTTTAAATTTTAATATAAAAGCATGTATTTTATTTTCAATTATTCTTATTTTAACGAAAATTAAACAATTTTTTATTCTTGCAAGGTTCTATCATTGAAGCATCTTACAATCTCCATTGATTTAACTCATATATAAAAAAACTCGTGCATAAAGCGAACAGGTACCATTGCTCGATATCGCCTCTATGGCTTTAGCTAAACACTTCGCTCTAATTGTGCGTATATGAATGACTTTTAGAATGTTCAAAACAAAACACTTTGATAAACATAGTCAAAAAATGATTGTTGAAAAAAGAAAGTCATGTATAATCATTTGATAGTTGGTTGATTTGTTTATATATATACCTTACTTTCTGTCATCCGACCTCGCAACGCTCAAACGATCTCGCGCGTCTGGTTTTGTGATGCATTATTTTTTGCTTACGGCTTGGCCACCGCCGGTGCCTTGGCCAGTAGCCTGCGTCTGTCCCCCAGTCGTCTGTCCGGCCGTCTGCTGTTGACCGCCGCTACTGCCGCCCCAATACTGATTGTAATACTGCGGGTTCCAGTTGTTCCAATTACCATTGCCGTAGTTTCCGGTATTTGCCTGACCATAACCCGTCGATTGACCGTAGCTGTTCTGACCATAACCCTTCCAGTTACCAGCACCGCCCCAGGCTTGCTGCTGGTTGGACCAAGCACCACCAGTACCTGATTGACCGCCCCAGGACTGACCTTGCCAACTACCCTGGTTCCATCCGCCTGAGCTTCCGTGCTGATTGCCTTGGTATCTATAAAAAATGAGAAAACAATCCAACTTTTTAATACCTATTTAAATGAAATATAAAATTTTCTTACAAACATTTTTTGGTATTATACTTTTCTTCTGTAGTATAATTAAAAGATCTATAGTAAATAACTACTACTTACTGTTAATACTATTTGAAAATATGGAAATATCAATGCCTTAACAGTACGTAAGCAAATGCATCAGTCTAATCTCTTTCGTAAATACAAGAAAAGTTCACTTACCCAACAGCGTTCCAGCCGCCAGAGCGCTGCCCGCCAGGCGGCCTGTTGCGTTCGTTGCCTGGACGTCTGTCGTTAGCGCCTCCTCTGCCGCCGCTCCTGGGCGAGGGTGCTACTGGTCCACCTCGGCCCCGCCAAGTACCAGGTGGTCCATATCCAGGACCATGTCTCATAGGGCTACCGCGCATTCGGCCAGCGTCCCGCCAACCACCACCACCTGGTGCGCCGCGCCACGCACCGCTACTTCTTCTGTCGTTGACTATAATTTAAAAAAAGAAAAAGTATTATTTGTTCTGACTTTTAAATTCAATAATAAAAATATAATTATTACAATTCTGAGTAATTAAAGCTTTTAAGACAAATTGTTAGTTTATTAAAAAAATACTAAATTAAAGGAGTATAACAATATTTAAATTAGTTAAGTTTAAATGTTTAGTTGGATTTTAGTGTTTCAACAGTAATGTAACCATAGTTTATCGCTTCTAAAGAAAGACCAAATGTAATACTATGCCACGAAAACAGGATGGCAAAATGTATTACTTTTCGTGACAGTTTTTAAAATGTAATATTTAATTTCATTATAGTTAATACCAGCGCGCGACGCGCATTCTGTATTTAACATAACCTAAACTTGATTCTTGCGCTTGTTCTAAACGACCAATCAGAGTCGAGCCCACAGCTTCAAATAGTTGCAATGTCTTTTTTAAGAGAGGAAGGTTTAACTTGGTAAAAAATGCAAAGTATTAGTTGATTTCTATACTCAGATTTGTTTTAAAATTTAAAATGATATTAATTGAAGACCTACATCCAGATCTGCGATGATCTCTGCTGTCTCTATTGTTACGATCTTTTTGTCCATTATCGAACCGAGATCGTTTATTTGGTTGTTGTTGATTTTGTCCGTAACCAGCTGTTTTGCCTTCTGTGTTATAAGTTTCGATTAATTTTTTTCCTTCCTCTTCACCAAGTTCTGCCCAAATAACTTCTTCAAACGATTCTCCTACAGATGGAGCACTAATGTTTGCTGTAACAGCATTGACAATGTTAAAATCACTATTAAGTTTTTCTATTTTGTAATAATTGTTTTGATTTTAAAACTAACCCTTGACTTCCAGTAGAGACGATTCTCTAATTTCTTCGCCATCAGCTTCTTCCTTGCGTTTAGCTAAGCGTGCTTTTAATTCCTCGTCTGATGGCACTAAAATTACAGCCTTTCGGTGAAAGCCATAAAAGTTTCTCATTTTACGTCTTTGATTTGATCCATATACATTAGCTTGCTAAAAGTAAATTATTTTATTTTAGTTTAAAATTTAAATTATTATTTAGCTCAATATTAAACTTAAAAACTTAAATTTAGTTAGTATTCGAACTTACTTGATCTAAAATGTAATTACGTCTTCTCGAGGGCGCGGTGTCTAACAACTTCGTAAGAGCACGTGAACATTTTTCTACTACATTTTCCCAACGTCCTTTATAATTATCTTTCAACGGTGCTCCTTCAACCTGAAAAATGTATTAATATTTAAACGATGTTCAAACGAAAAGCCAGCAGTAATTGTAAGCTTGTAGGCATTTAATTTATTAAAATACTTACTCTCATTTTTTCAATGAGATTATGCGTTCCTAAAACACTATACAATTTATCTGGATTTTCTGCTACGTGTTTTAAGGCCCACGAGGTTTTTCCAGAAAATGGTAAGCCACATAATAAAATAACTTCGCAGTCTTCTCTCTTTTCGGGTCTACGAGGACCTGCTATTCTATTACTGATATCGACTTTACCAATAGATTCGTATCTAAAAATAAATAAAATATAAAAGCAAATGAAACAAATTAATTGTTTTAATTTTTAACGTTTTTATCAAAAAATAAATCTGTTTTATACAACGTATTTAAAAAAAATGATGTCATATTTTTTTACCTTGTTTAATTATATTTTTTAACTCGTACAAATAAATCTATTTTAAATTTCGAAAATTTTTCAACTACTGAGTTCAAAATAAGCTTAAGTATTATGATTTCATATTAAAATAAATGTAACCGCTATCCTCCTATTAACTTTGATTTTTGCGTATACAAAGATTAATTTTTAATATACTTACTCATCTAAAATGTTTGTACTCCAAGGATCTTCTTGTCCAAGATTAAGTTTGAACGAACAATTTTTGCACAAAACGTGAGGGAATAATGCTTTACCCTCAAGTTCTTCTTTTTGAATTTCAAAGGCAGGCCCTTGTGATTCTCCATTAACAGTGAATGTTAGCGTTACTTTATTATCCGTTTCAAAATCAGCGTAGCATCCTATTATATCGTCCTTAGCAAAAGATTTACCATACTCAACAAATTCATTATTTGTTGCTTTTTTTCCAGTTCCCTCATAACCATATGAAAACTTTTCTTCACCTAATTAGTTTATAAAATAATTAAAATTAGACTTTCATTTTTATCATAACTAAATTTGAATGGAATTAAAATTTTTTAAGTAACAAATATTTAATTTCATCAGGTGACTAGTAGGTTAAATTTGTTACAAATCATAAAAAATAAACTAAAACTTTAAATATACATACCGACTTGAAGCGATGTGCCGATTGTTGACCAGCCAACTCTCATAAGGCTGGGTATTTTTTCGTCATCGGCGGGTATAGCGCCGCTAGCATTCGCGTTGCCACCAGCGACCGCGGCCGACATGTTGTCGAATTCGGAAGTGACTTTGGCTTCATAGTATACTTTGCCTTTATTGAAACCATGCGAGACACGTGCTCCTGCCCACATGTAGTTAAATCCGTCACCCTGCATAGGTGATGCCGAGAAATAATCCATTGTGTTAATTACTAGGTTCATATCCGAATCATCTGCAACAAATGTTTTTTTTTAATATTATTATTTTAACTAACGACTACACAAATAATTTATCTTCATAAAATTAACAATATTGTTATGTTGTACAACATTATTAGTTAGTTTCACATATTTAAATTAATGTTGACATAATTTTTTTCTTTCTATATATTTTAATTTTTTAATATATTAAACAGAATGTAATAAAATTATTTCGAATTATTAGCTGTCTAGAATAAATAATCTATTTATTTACTTACACCAAGACAGAAGAACACTATTTTCATCATAGGTTGGTTCATTTTCAGGTCTGGCAATGGGTGGAGCTCGAGGAGCTTCTTCCTGCGGACTTGGTGATCTTTTTCTTTTTCTATCATCTGATTTTTCATCTTTGTCATCCTGCTATAAAAATTTACAGATATAATAATGAATTAGTGATTTTATAAAGTGTAGATTTTTTCTTTTTTCTTAATTCAATAAAAAATGTCTACATCTCTATATTTCATAATGCATATGGTAGAAAGTATTTTTATTAATAATTTTTATATCAATTTACAATTTTAATTAAACAAAAATAGGATATAAATAAAATTGGTGTCTACTGTTTTAAATAACTAAGTAACAAATATTATGAACATACTTGCTCATCCGTTTCCATTGTTTTAGCATCATTTTCCTGGTCAACCTCCATTTCCTCGCCAGTTGGTTTGTCTTTAGATTCCTCAATATTTTTCTCGGTTTGAATTGGCTCTTCTTCGCCCGTCTTCAACTTTTTGTTCGGGCTCTCCGCTGCATCTTTCTTCAACGGGCTTTGTTCAACCTATATATGACATAAATAACAATAATTGTTGATTATGCATTTGAGCGATGATTGTTTTTATGTAGCTGAATTTGAAAATATATGTATTTAAAATTAGTTTAAGAAAATCTATACAAATACTGATGAATGATTGTATGTCATAAAAATGGATATTAGATTTATTTTTCTACAATATAAATGCCTTGATTGTGATTATAACAAAAACAAACCTTTTGTGGAGTTACAGGTTTTGCTGGACTCTGACTAATATTCTTAACAGGACTTTGGGAGTCAGACTTAATTGGACTCTGTGAATCAGGCTTAACTGGACTCTGAGCAGCCTTAACTGGACTCTGAGCAGCTTTGACTGGGCTTTGAGCAGCTTTGACTGGACTCTGATTAGCCTTAACTGGGCTTTGATCAACCTTGACTGGACTCTGAACTACCTTTACAGGACTTTGTGCTGCAGCCTTCACCGGACTTGCAGTTGTAGATTTCTCTGGAGTTTGAGCAACTGGTTTAGCAGGGCTTTGACCAACATTCTTTAATGGACTTTGAGCCACAGATGCAGCTGGACTCTCAGTCGTTGGTTTAGCTGGACTCTGAGTAACAGATTTACTTGGTGTAGTAACTTTTGCTGGACTTTGTGATGTTGATTTCACAGGACTTTGAGCATTAGTTGTCGTCTTCATACAGATATCTTCCGAAGATTTTTTAATTATCTCCTGTGATTGATCACCTACATGCTTTTCTGCCTCTTTTACAACTTCCAATTTTGGTTTAGGAGACTAAAATATTTCATATTTATTTTTATTAATTTATTATTTTATTATTAATGTTATTACTAAGTATTATAATAATATATATATATATATATATATATTACCTCATTTTGTGCAACATTTTCTTTTTTTGGTGTGGTTGGTGTAGTTTCTTTTTTAGATGTTGCTGGAACAATATCTATCTTGGACACATCTGAAGTGGTTTCTTTTTTGGGAGAAGGTTCTGGAGCAGCTTCTTTCTTAGGTGAAGGTACAGGTGCTGCTTCTTTTTTAGATGTAGGTGCTGAATCAGCCTCCTTTTTCGGTGTAGCAGGAATAGATTCTTTTTTAGGTGAAGATTTATCTTCTTCAGCTATAGGTTCTAAGGCAGATGCAGCTTCGTTAAGACTCTCTGCTAGAGTAGTTTTGGCAGGTGACTGCCTACTCAGTGAGGATCTGGAACTACTTCTTCGGGTAGGAGTTCTTGCTGGGGTGGTTGGTTCTCTTGATGTGTGCCTTGACGATCTACTCGGAGTTCTAGGTGGTAGTTTTGCTGGCTCTGAAGCCTTTCCTTCTGTATTGCTTCCTTCATCTTCACTTTCTGATCCTTTTTCTGACTTATAAGTTGTCTCAGAATCTATAATAATATTATCACATATGAATACAACCTTGAAAATGATATGCATTTTGTGAATGTAAAAAATTAAATTGTACGGTTTTATTTTATTACTTTCTCATACTATTTACATAAAAAAATAAGTAACTAATTTATTATTTTTCCATTCAAAGATAATAATTCAAGAATAAAATTAGATTAGAATATTTTGAATTGCAACAGGGTAAATAAATAAATGAAAAGAAAGATTGTGTTCAGTGATCTTAAAGAAAACGAAAACTGTAACATATTGTAGTTTCGTAACATTTAATTCAATTTTCATTTTGTATTTATACCTCTCAAAAATTATTATACTTGCAGATAAATGAACTTTTTCAATATGACATACTAATAAATCCATGATATAATAATAATAAATCCAATTAGAATCGCATAGCTCAAGGTTCGAATGGAAACATTTTATAACCACAACAACAAAAAATCATTTAAAAATCTTTAATTCATCTTATTTCCAACTAAGATCCTTGCTCGAAAGCACTTTTGAATCTACGAAGCATCATCATTTTCCTATCGCCCAGCATCATTCAAAACATACCCAGACCCACCTACAACCTAAAACCCATCTGCTCCGAAAACCGGCATGCCTTCCAAAAACCCCGAAAGATCGGCTCAACGTTCGAAACAGAGCCCCCCGCCATATAGGTTAAGTAGGGCATAGTCTTTGGCTCTCAGGCATTACACATACGGCATTAGATCGCTTCTCTAGACTCTCTCTCTTAAGTGCACGCCTACGTACTCTACCTATCCCCTTTACTCGAACGTGTCTATAGAACAGCAGCGAAGCGCGCGCGGATACATAGTAAGCAAAACATCGCGGCGGTGGCGCGAAAAGCGAGGGAAAAGCCGCCCGAGAGAGAAAGACAGAGAGAGAGAGAGAGCGCGTACGCGAAGCCACGCCGGGGGCCTCTGTACTCTAGCGTTTTAGGTTATTAATCTGGCCGCTCGCGCGCCCGCGCGCGCGTTCGTAAACACGCGCGGCCGCCAAGAGAGAGGCGAAAGAAAAGGCGCGCGAGAGCCGCTTGTAAGAAAACTTACGGGCTTTGGGATCAGCGGCTCGCTCCTCGTCGAGGGCCTGGCGCAGCCGCTCCACCAGGACGGGCTTGTTGCCCTTGGTGTCGAGGCCCCGCTTGCTCAGCTCGGCCCTCAGCTCGACGACTTTCAGCTTCTGCGGATCCATGCTCCGTACTGCTCGCTGATGATGCTAGCTGGCTATAGCCGCTCGTTAGCTGCACTCCTTCCTCCTGCGCTGGCTGGCTGCTGCCGTAGCTGTGTGCACCACACGCTGCTGCTGCTGCAGAGACGTCCCTCGCTCTGTCTCTCTCTAGCTAGTGGCGATCGCGGGGAAGCTGCTCCTCGTGCGTCCACCAGCGCGTTACCTCCCACTTTCTGTCTTTCTTGTTGCTGCTGCTGGCGTTTCTGATGCTGATGCACGCAGAACGCTACTATAACTGCACGCGCACAATATATATCTCAGCCCTCTCTCTCTCGCTCTCTCTCTTGGGGTCCGCGCGCGCGCGCGGCTTCAACCAACACTGGTCGCTTCGCTTGACGAGGGCTCCGGTGCTGCCCCTCTGCTTAGGACGATCAGAGAGAGAAAGCAAGAGGGAGAGAGACAAATACACACCTATTCACCTGTAAGTGTGTGTACGTTACTGCTACCGAGAGGCGCTAGCGAATTTTCTGGCTCTCTTAATAATTCGCACGCGTGCAGCGGAGCCCGCCACTCTCTCTGTCTTATATATTTCGACGCGCGCGTCTCCTCTTCTACGTGTATTGCTGTGTGCGTGCGAACACGCGCCCGCGCGCCAATAGCTATGACTCCCTCTCTCTCTCGGGCTAGGTGAGAGGTTATGCGCGTCTCTTTCGCGCCGATCGAGCTGTCCTTGTCGTCCCTATGGCACAGACCGCACTACCGCACGGGGCACGCGCGTTTACGTTGCACGAGATATATCGCCAATATGGCTGAGCGAGCGAGAGAGAGAGAGAGAAAGTACCGCGGCGGCAGAGTTGAGTTTTTCGCTGCTGGATTTCTACTGTACCCACACTGCGAGAGACGCGCGCGCAGTCGTGGACATATATATATGCTTATTCGCGTCCGGCTCGCTCTGCTGCCACTGTCGGCCCGTGTGTTTTGTTTCTCAGCCGACGCCGCACGACGTTACCGGTGTGCTGTATTGGGCACGTATACAGCGTGCATGTTGGCAGTGCAAATGGGATGAGTGCTTTTTCAACGGTTTTTCTACTCCAGCGCCACCTACGCTGCGCTTTTGGGGGTTTGCAAATTTTGGAGTGCGGCGTTCCATTCAGCGCACGGTTGGTTTTGGGGTTGAGGGGGTGGTTGGAGTGTTGGTGGTGGGTTATTGGTGGGAGTTGATGTCGAGTTCGGAAAATGATCGTAATGAGTCATGTCGGTTGGGATTCTATGAATTATTATGAGATATTTTGGAACGTGATGAGGAATCTTATAATAGCGATTACGTAATCTAATTTAATGTACGTTAGAAAGTCTTCTGAGATAACGTTTTTCAATATATTCAATCGCTTCTAAGCGCGGATGTTTTAGAAGGACGTCTTGTAATTTCATTATTGCTGTAATAGTTTTATATGTACTTTTTGAAATAAAAAAAGAATAATTGACCGATTGGTATAAAAACGATAAGTTATCTTTCGTTTCGTAGGAGATTACGATTGATTTCAATCTAAAAATAATTATTCAAATTTTTACAATGTTTTTCTAAGGTTATTATTATATTTTATCTATAAACTCTGCCTAAATATATACCGATTCCGAGATTTTGCGGTAATTATGGGAATTTTTTATAAAGTCTAGGAAGGAGCTGAAAGAGGTGAAACTGGGAAGATTTTCAAAGGTCTAAAATTTCCTTCTAGGTATGCGAAACAATACCTGAAAAGTTTAGTGAAAAAGTTAAAATAATTCATTTTTCGTGTACTCAAAAAATTGTAATTTTAAGATTTGGAAATTAAAGGAAACGAATTGAAACATAAAGATACTATTCTATGGGTTCTGAAAAATTAATCAGAATGACAAAACCGCAAAGGCGTCACCGCCGTACTGACGTATAGTAATTAAAATGGTTTAAAACAAGATCGAGTTTTCATATAGTTTTTAGCATAGATGTTGGTTTTACGTGCAATAATATATTTTTAGTTGTCGCAATCAAAAATATAATAATTTTTGACAGCTACGTGTTTTTTTATATTATATAAAAAATGTTTTAAAATAGGGTCTTTACTTTGATTACGAACAAAAAATCAATAATCCATACCCTATAGAGAATTCTCTTGCGTCTTCATTAAAAATTCTATTTTGCAGGTGGTTTCTACTTCATTCCTAATCTAAGTATTCGAGTCTCAATCTGAAAATATTAATTCTTTATTTCTATAAAAAAATATCCAAAAATTTACTAAGAAGGGGATTTGTAATTGCGGTATACAAAGTAAGCCTATAGGACGAAAGAACTAATTATTTAATAACAGTATCAACTAGGCTGGAACAGGCGAAGTACTAGCAAAAGCTGCCCCTGAGTATAGTTGAGAAATTAAACTTAATTTAAAATTCTCTTCAGGTAAAATACCATTGCATAAGTGAACAAGACCACTCAATTAGATATAAAAACAAATGCCATGATTAAATATTTCCCCTTACTTTGTTTAGCGCATTTACCAATCCCCTTCTTATGGTAAATTTTTCAGCAAATCCGAGAAGGCCATATATATACGAACGCGACTGAATATCTAGCCACTTGCGGGAGCAGCGGATGCCATCTAGTGATAGTCGCCACAATTGTAACAACATTTATTAAACTACAATTATTATAACACAATATTCTAAATGCAATTTATACCCACTGTATAAATATTTTTCATCAAAAATCCGGAAAATGCGAATTTTTGAATCGTCGCGATCACGTTCGTTCGTTAATTCGAATTATGATTTGAAGAAGACGGCTATACAAATAAAATTAAGTCAAGTCCAGACCAATTTAGAATAAAACTTAACTTAAATGTGTTTCAAAAAGTTTCATGGGAAAATAAACAACTGTAGAAAAAATTAAGATCAACTTGCATAATGCATATATTTAATTAAATTATTGTAATTATAGTCTTTTCTTTTAATATAGAACAATAAAGCCATGAGATCCTTAATAATTTACTGATTATAACAAAATGACTTATTTATCATAACAATAATATAGTACTAAAACAGAATAATTCTGAAATGTTTTCGATCACATAAATAAAAAACAAATTGACAATAATAATTCTTAAAAAAAGTTGGTAATTTTACATAAATCTTATACCTTTGCATTCAATTATGGTTTATACAAAATCACGACATATACACTTATAGTCATAGATAAACATTTCCCAGAAAAAATTATTTCTATCTAGGATGTCAAGCACAATCTCCATAACAGCTTTGAATGTTTTGCTCATTTTAAAAAATCCATTATTTCCTCTGACGACAGCTTCGGCGCTGCCTGGGCGTTAGAGTTTGAGTTCGAGTTTGAGTTTTGCATGAACATCGGCGTGTTGCTAGGTAGCATCATCGCCGGCGACGTCCAGCCTGTATTAGATCCACCTATTTGCATTGTACTGTTCGCACTCGTATTAAAGTTTTGAGGCACTGATTGGTTCCAGCTCATCGGGGACGGCTGCTGCTGCGGCATTCTATTGCCGAAAGCTTGTGTCGGGCTTGTGATGCTTGGCGAGAAATTACCCATGTAATTAGGAGTGGCGCTTGGTAAGCTAGTTTTATTGGCCGACCAGTTTAATTGACTGAGGTTGTTGGCCAATAAAGTGTCGGTCAGATCTTTGGGACGCGTTTTCGCCGTCGTTGGTGACGTTACATTCGGCGTCAGAGGACTTTGATTTTTCATTTTCTGACTCATCTCTTCTTGTTTTGCTAATCTGAAATAAAAATTGTTGATTCAATTAATTTGTTTATTATTAGGAGTTTAACCGCAAATTTTATTATTATAAAAGTACCTTTGTTTTTCTTCTAAACTTAATGGACGAGAAGTTTGAGGAGTTTGAGGTTTACTTTGAGGAGGCGAGGGGAACGAATTAGATTCAAACATGCCAAGAGGATTTGGGGGCGACGAAACTAAATCTCCGAGACTACTATTAGATGACATATTTAATGTATCATTCATGTTTTCAGCAAATTGCCTTGTTTTTTGCAGCTGTTGCAGAGCTTCTCTGTGTTCCATAGTCACTTGAGTGATCATGTCATTTACTAAAGAAACCAATAATTCATATTGTTTCGGACTAAAACTTTGTTCTACACAAAGTGGTAACAGAAACGGTAATACTTTTGTCGCCAAAACGTCTTTACTTATTCCTAATTTACTGTTTGTTAGAATTAGCTTAAAAATACCTATAAATAAAAACATTATTTTTATTTATTTAAAATAAAAAGAAAATCTATATTTTAAAGAAAACTAAAATATACCTATCATTGCCATTAAGATAGCTGGTTCTCCTGAACAAGGTATTTGTTGCAAAAATGGTAATATTTCTTCTCGCACAATCCATGGATCGAGATTTTCCAAAATTTTCGAAAGACATAACAAACAATTGACGCGAACGCCTAGACTGTAATTACCACTTTTACCCGACGAACATATTTTTTTCATTCTAGGAATAACAGAATTCTTCATACAAGAGCTATCTACAATAGTTACAATATTTGGTAATGCGACTAAACAATGTTCTTGAAGTATCTCCAATTTTGAGTCTAGAGCTCGAGTCATCATTGGCACTACATAATTCTTTACTATATCTGGAGAACACCATTTTAGCAACAAATCTATTTTTTGCAACAGAAGTAAGCTAATCTGAAAGAATATTATTAACATAAATTTAGTAAATACAATAAAAATTTTATTAGGAATTTACAGAAAAAACAAATATAAATTTTCAAATAATTAAAGTACTTGTGGTGGTTCTTCAATAACAAGAATTTGTTTCAGCATAGGAAGTACACGTTCATTAAACTCTTCAGTAGTGCAATCTTCCATTACTTGAAGAATACTTGGAAGAAGAAATGGGATCATAGGTGCATTTACAAATTCTTTTTGAAGAGCTGGAAGGACTTTTTGTAGGATAGCTCGACGAGGAAATTGTTTCAAAATTTGGGGTAGACCCTTATAAAATTGTGATTTTTGAAGATTATCCCACTGAAATAGCTTATCTAAATATATTAATGTTTTAACCCCAATATCATTGAAATAATCAATCTGTAACAAATAAATAAATTGTTTAAATAATAATACTTTTTACATGAATTATTATAATAGATTTTATATAGCTATTTATTTTATCATTTTTATGTACCTTTACAAATTGATACGCGTCAGGTCTTAAATTTGGATCACCATGAAGCATGAGTTTTACTGTATCTTTCAATGAATCTGGTAAATCAAAACTTCTGGCCGATGAAATTAAGTTTTTCAATTCTTCTAAATATCGTACATAATTTGATATGTCTTTTCGAGAATTCCACAAAGGATTGTTAGGTGCATGAAGATAACAAATTAATATACCAAGAGAAAAAATGTCACTTGGTGGACCTATTGTAGTAGCTTTTATACATTCTGGAGCTTGATAGTGTATAGAAGTTCTAATACTGCTTGGAATTGAATTATAATCTAAACATAACCAACTTGGCTGAAAATAAAATTATGATCAGTTATATAAAAATAATCTCAAGTAAATTTGATAATATTTAATAATAACATACTTTATCCTCTGGAGATTGATTTGTGGCACAAAAGTCAAAGCCAAAAATTTTCCAATCACCATGGTCATTAACGACAATCGATTCTGGACAGAGATTCCTATGTAACATCTTAACGTCATTGTGTAAAAAAGCTAAACTTTCACCTAACTGAAAAAGTCCAAATTTCATTTCTAGATCTAATATCTTGTAATCCCTTAATGTAGCTTGAGCTGACTGAGGCAGATTGTCTACACATCCTAAAATATTTGCTAAGCTTGCAAATACTGGTTCAGTTGCAAAGGCTAGACTGTCCCTGGATTCTTCTAAAGGATGTTGTACAGTCAATATCTGTGGATGCCTTAGCTTAGTAAGCTGAACAACACCCTTTTTCAATGTGTCCACAACATTGTCTCTAACACTTTTCTCCGACCACTGATCCAATAAACGCTTTTCAAATACAAATATCGCAGCCTTTTGCTTTGTCGACTTTTTACAGCCACTGTAAACTTTCCAAAGTAATCCAGGTCCAGCACTGCATATATGAGCAGTTACTTCAAATTCTCTTGTCACTGGGTTGCCAGGTAAAACACTGGATAACTGAGAAAGCTGGTGAGCTGTGTTACTGACTGTGTTGCTCAGTGTATTACTAACTGTATTTCGCAGTTTATTAAGTACATCCATTTTTGTTAAAATTTATGTTGCAAGTCTTTTCTGGAACAGAATAGAACTTTTTGTAAATAATAAAGAATAATTATAATAATAATTTTTTACAATCAAGGATTTTAGGTTAAGTGAAAATAAATGCACTTCTGCTTGGATTTCCCAAAAAGTAATAACAAAACTTAATCAAATA
This sequence comes from Eupelmus azureus, assembly GCA_030522685.1. Lineage (NCBI taxonomy): Eukaryota > Metazoa > Arthropoda > Insecta > Hymenoptera > Eupelmidae > Eupelmus > Eupelmus azureus. The sequence goes on along the minus strand of JAPYZA010000578.1, from coordinate 12,558 downwards.
ATAAAACTTATCATATAATAATTTTCATTCACATCCAAGATGCAGCTGGTTTCGCAATACAACAAACCTTTAAAAAAACACTTGGTAAAGTCGAGCAGAAATGTCATTCAACATTAAACTTTTTTCTCCTAAAAAATGACGTCTATGCAAATAATAACTCACCAAAAGTACTATGGCATAAACAATCGACCGAGCTTTTTTAATCCTCGCCGAGTTTTCCGCATAATCGAGCGTTACATTACTAACGACGGGAATACACGTAGATACTGCACTAGGGGCGAAAAAGTGACATTATTCGTCATCGGCACACACATACAGATATATGTATGCGCGCACATGTAAGAAACCACCTTGCGCACCTTGTATGGAATATATAGGTATATTGTAGTACGTAAAACAGTACAGTTTAGGGCTTGCGCGCTTTTTATCGGGAGTTTGGATTGTAGATTCGTAGCGCCATCGTCATTGAACTTTTTTTGCTGAAAATGAAAGGGCGAGTTTAGATGGAGTTTGAGGATTTCGAGCGGGAAATTTGAAATTGTCTAACTAGCGCTACTTTAATTATATTGACTAATAGTTTGATGCACTTTAAAATAGTAACTTCAATTTCGACTTTTAATTTAAATAATTTTTTTATGTAATTTTTAACAAAGTTCTATTAGTATAGATTATATTTTGTAATAGTAATTTGTAATTGTAATAGCACTAGGTAAACAATTTAACATTTCTCTGCTAAAAATTCAATTTAGACTTGATAAAGTGTATACGAACATATATACGAATCGCAATTATTCAATTATACAATGTCGTACAAAGTGCATACATTAATGTAGTTGTAATTAGTTATATTAATTTTTAATAGTATAATTGTATGTAATTATTGTATTAAAAATAAATTAACCACTGATTAATTATTTTAACATTTTTATGGTTTAAATCATTAATTATTATTATAACTAATAATTAAATTAAAAATTTTTAACATATTCCCGCTGTGACATATTCATTCAATTTACCTTAACTTTAAGCATTTTTTAAAGATTATTTGCAAAATAAATACTGAATAATAAAATAAAAGGAAAAAGTTACGATACTGATTTATTATATTTTAAAATTAAGACTAGTAGTTAATAATCAGTACAGATGTCGTACATGTCCGGTATTACAGGTTTGAAATAATACATTCAAATCAAAATTTGTTTGTTTACTTATATTGAAGAATAGGTATTCCAAAAGGAAAGCAGTGTAAGCGTTTAAGTATCGTTACTCTAAAGTTCAGCTGGCTCTGGAAGTATTTGACAATAATTAAATTATAAAAAATGACTGATACGTACGTTTAAAATAATTATCGTTGATTTTAATGTTTTGTAATATTGTAAAATTAAAAATGAGTTTCAATCTTTTATATTTTTAGTTGATATTTGTGAAAAAATAAATTTTATTGATAATTTTTATTTAAAGTTATTAATTAATAATTTTGTATAACTAACGAGTTATCAACAAAAAATTTTATTTTTATTTTGAAGCATCAAGAAACATTTATTACCTGCATTTACCAGCAGTCAAAAATTCTTAGTCAAACTTTTACACGGTATGTTTACACTTTGTGCAGTTTTGTTCATTGGTTATTTAAAAGGTGTTAGTGATCGGTTATGGTTTATTTTAGACTTTTACGAAGAAAAATTGATAAGTAACGAAGAGGAAAAGGCGATGTTAAATGAAGAAAATAAAAAAATGAGTAATCAAGTAAGTACATTGAGCGGGGTATCAACTTTGATTTTCGAATATTATATATACCGATTCCAAGGTATACATTAAAGATTAAAATTTACTGTAACGATATAGATTTTATTATTGAGAGAAGCTAACAGACAGTATGAAGAAAAACTACGGTCTGCTTATAATATGATTAGGCTTTTATCAAAAACTGTAAGTAAAATAAAAAATAGATCACATATTTCTATATCATAGAACGATAATAAATAAGTAAAATATAAATCGTGTTAATTATTCATTATATCAAACAGAAAGAATTCGACGCAGTCTGTACTACTCCGACGACGTCTATAAGTATTTTGAAGGCAGAAAGTTTAATTTGTCAAAAAGTGAATGTTAGTATTTTCTATTATAAATTTTATTAAATTTATTTTTATAGAATTAAGAAAAAAATTTATTTTTCAAGGATATCAAAACTGTAGATAAAAAAATTGTTAATAATAACTTTCAACTTAAGCAAAGAAGGTTGAATTTTGATTCAACAAATAAGACTGTTGAACCAAAGAAAGTTTTAGGAAAAGCTGCAAAGTCAAAATTCCAAAAAACAGAAACAAAAAAAATGGAAACTGCTTTGAATAAAATTCGGGTATGGTAGCAATTATAAAAACTATATTTCAATTAATATTTAAGCTGTATTGTGCATTGATTAAATTAAATTAAATATTTGTTTGAATCTATAAGGAACAAAATAAGGAAAAAAAATTACTGCCCTCTAAAAATGAACTAAAAAGAAAACCTTTTATTATACCTCTGAAAGTAATCTATATGAAAGACAGTCCAAAAAATGTTCAGGTATGACTAAATTAGAAATAAGATAAGAAATACTTTTTTGCAAAGTTACATTAATTTAAAATATGCTTATGTAAATTAAATTTAACAAATTTGGTTTATTTAAGATGAAAAATAAAAACAATTTGGGCAATATTCAAGAATCAACTAAGGTAAAAAATAAAATTCGTCCGAAGGTTGATTTGAAAGATGTTAAGAAGAAACATTTGGAATCAAAACAAGTAGAGTTAAGATCTAGAAAGGTTTGTTTTAAATTGAATTAAAAAAAAGTTGATTGGATACATTTAAAAAAATTATTTAATTTTTCCAGGTTTTAAACGAGACTTATGTAGAGAATATTTAATTTATTACTAAAAAATCAGTGTTTAAAAATATTGATTTATTATTTATTGGTTAATTTTAATTTGTAAATTTTTGATTTTACGAAGTAGAGTAAATTATTATTGCAGTCTAAGATAATTTTTGTAGATAAATCTTTAGAATAAGTTTGTTTTTTGTAAGTATAACCGACTAATTTTTTTTATTAAAGTTTAACTTGATATTTTTTAGTGTAAGACGCATGAAACCTCTGTCGTACGTATAATAGTGACAATAAAATATTAAAATGTTTAACATGTATGATCAATAAATTAATTATCGGTAAAATAAACATTTTTCAATGAGTAAACCTCATTGCAAATATTAATTTACCGATAAATGTTATTTTATTTTCAAATTTTATGATAAAACTAATTCACAATAATTTACATTATTTTAGTAATTTCTATTTAAGTTATTCTATTATTAGATATTCAATAATGCTTTATTTATTCATGAATAATAAAATGTAGATATTTGGAAAACTCTTTAAAAGTAGATAATCCCCGAGCTAGGTAAGACAATAGTCGATGAATAAAGTAAAGTGATACAGTGTATACGTATAAAAACGTTTAATAAAAAATTCGTGAATATAAGACTTTTCTACGGGAAGTATGTTTCAACAAAGTTAGTCTTTTATAGAATTTAAAAACATCCATTTGCCGCAATTCAGTTAAAGCGGATGAAAAATGCAATTCAACGTTCTAAATAAGAAATCTGTTGAAAGATATTTTAATTAATGCATAAACCTTTTGAGACTTTGCACCTTTTGCACTTTTAAAGTATTTACTTTAATTTTTCTTTTTTCTGCAGAGTTATTTAAATTTGACCTTTATTCATTTAATATTTTTTTTTATGTCCAAAGTTTAAGTTATTCAACCCTCATTACATTTTCTCCAATAAAGCATGATATTTTCTAAATAAATAAGAAGTTCAAAGGGCGTTTTAAAACAAATATTGACTTATTTATACGTCGCGTTGGTATAAGATTATCTTTTTTTCTCAAAACATAAGCAAAAGCATGATAAATAATTTTCATACAAATACGAGAAATTGATAAAATTTAATTGAAAATCCTTTGGAGAAATTTCTTTCACTTTTACATTCCTCCAAAATAAACATTCTATAAATTTCACATAAAAACGGTGCTTTCACGAATATTTCAATACAAATATAGCTCCTACATATTAACGCAATGTCCAACCGCGACTGCGGCATCCTTTCGCGTCCGATAACACAATGACGTCACGCAGAGAGCCACTCTCTCGCTTCTCTAAACCATTCTTACATCCAACCGCTAAAAATTACTCAAACAAAAATTCCACATACGCAGACCAAAAATCCACCAACCCTTATCCAACCCAACCCCAGCACCAAAAATCACCCGGCTCTCCCAAGCCCCAAAAAAACCCACATCTCACTCGCAGCATCCACACCGCAATCGCCTAAAAAAACCAGAGCAGCATCCAGAATCGGAAGAGGATATCCGCATAAGCTATAGAGCGAGAAAGAATCATCGCTTACAGGCCTCTAACCACGTCGCAGCGGAGAGACACATCAGCCACGTGCTTGTCCCGCCGCGCGCATGAGCCAAACGGCGGCGGCGGCGGCGGTGCGCTTGGCCGTTTATTGATTGTATCTGCGCGGCCGTCCCGGAGGTGTCGGAGGCGCTCGGCGCGCGCGCTGACTGCCAGTCGTGTCATGGAGGACCTCCTGCTGCAGATAGTCAAGGAGGCGCAGAATGCCAAGCTACAGAGCCTCAGGAAGGCCGCCCAGGATGCGTGCGGTGAGTGGTTTTTTTTTAAGGTTGTTTCGTCTGTTTTTTAAGGGGGGTTTTTGGGGCTGTGGGGGAGGTGAGAGCTTGCGAGCGGGGGTGGATGTAGGTTGGAGTGTATAGGGAAACATACGGTGGTTTTGGGGTTGCGGAGATGGTGAGTGGCTGATCCAGATGCTGGAGCTTCTGGGATGTTGGTGTTGTTTGTGTGGTGGGTTGGAGTGAGAGCAAGCTTTGGGTGGGCGATTTATGTTGGGATGGTATTGGTGCGGTGCTTGGTTATCACTTTACGCGGTAACTAGTTAGTTTATGTCACTTATCAAAATAATGCACTTTTTCGCCACAGCGGGCCGAAAGTGCCAACTTTCCGTCCTAACCTCAAAGAAAGTTGATAATTTCGGCCTCGCTGTAGCGAAAAATAGTATACGCACCTCGGGAGGTAAAATGGCAACCCCATAGCGCACATGTTTACATGTGCTATGGACTCGCCACTTCTTTACCTCCCACGGTGCGTAATATACTATTTTCTATGGGCAGTTGACACTTGGATACATAAGTATATAAACTCTTGCCTTTTAAGCTCATAATAGCACAACACAAAAAACTAGCCTCTTTAACTATATAATCTCAGCGAGATTTGAATCTCTGGCGCTGACGTAGGTATCTAATGCGCGAGCTTTCCGTCGGATGTTTTCGTTGCCATAGAGAACAACATTGCCCTGGCACTTACTTGCACTTCGAGTGCATATACATATACATATATCCCGATGCAGCGCGCGCTTTCTTCTTTTTTTACCGCTTTTACATATCGATCGGTCTGCTTGCATTGTTGTGGAGGTAAACGAGAAACGCGATGCGTACATGTTCGCTCGAGTATATGTGGGTAGGATGATATAATACGATGTAAGCGATGAATGAGCTGCTGGCCGCGTGGCTTCGGTCATGTGCCGTTGCTTTTTCGGTTTATCAAATACGAATGTAATTATGTGTTTGAGTCGGTGGGCACGCGTTGGATGTTTACGTAGCTTGTTATTATTTACGGATCGAGTAGTGGGTTGAATAAAGAATTTTACGTTAAGTATTTGGTGGAGAATTTGGGCTCTTAATGTTTTAACATGCTTTTTGCGAATGAATTTTTTAGTGGGTGGGGGTGTTTAAAAATTAAGTAAATTTTAAATTAATGATATTTTTGTGGGTAGGCTAGTTAAAAAGTCAGTGTTTTAGAAGATTTATAAAAATTGAAAGAGACACTTTAATGCGCATACTTTCGATGAATAAACAAACGATTTTACTATTATAGTTTCTTTTTATTTACATCATTTATTTTTCATTTTATTTACGCTTTAGTTTATTTACAAAAATTTAATACAAAATCTAAAATTGAACTATTTATTAGAATTACCTTTATTTTATAATACAACTTACAATACAAATGGAATAAGAATTTCTTGATTCATTTTTGAATAACATTTGTAACTACACACTAAAAAGTATTAACAAGCATTTTCCATTAAAACATCTGTCACGTATTAAATCAACATGCAAACGTTAATTTAACAACCAATAAATGTCAACAGTCTACAGCCTTTAATTTCCCCTATTTCACCTAAATAATCGATAATTTACGCAATATCTTGTCGCAACAACACAAAACATCTTCAATCCATCATCCACAGCATTAAAAAAAAAATCCCTGAATGAACGACCTTTAAACCCGTCAGCCAAAGCTTACATAATCCCAACAAGCCATCAGATAGCTTACGTAATCGCACCAGCTCAACCATCCTCTCACCCTAAACAAACCCTCCTCCTCGAAAAACCAAAAACCATCCTCCTCATATACCCCAGCGCGCACAGCTGTTCCTCGTTATACCTAACGGCAAAAATTGGGCGCTTTTCCCGCAGACTTCCTGGACAAGCAGCAGGGCCTGCTGCGCGATCCGCCGCACGAGCTGCGCGCCAAGTGCCTGCGAGCCCTCCAGCTCGCCCTCGAGACCAAGCGCAGCAAGTTCGTTGCCTTCGGCCTCGCCGGCCTGCACGTGAGTATATACATGGCGTATTGTCGGACCTGAGGATTTTTAGCGGGCTTTTATTCTTCTTCTTCTGCGTTCCGTTCTTTTGTTTTCCTGGGAGGAACGCGGTAGTTTCCGGGCCACGTGTGCCTGGCTGTTGCGCGAGGGATGCTTCAGATTGGAAGAGCGGGGGTTGATGATGGGGTTTTTGAGGGTGGGTATGGGTGTGGGATTGAGAGAAAGTGTTCTATTAGATTTCAAGAGGGTACTTTGGGAAGGGAGATTGGAAATGTTTTTTTTTAAAATGTTACTGAACGGGTTCCGGATTCAGATTCCTGGCTTTGTAGGTGTCTTTGAGTTCTTTCGAATATGGATTTTGCTCAAATTTTAGGATATGTTATAGATATAACTAGATAGTCTGGAAGAATCTTATATGCATCTGCAAGTACATAACATTAAATTAGAAGAAATAAGCTTTATTTATTTGCTTATTGCAGAATTAAAATATTCTAGTTCCTTCAATAGTTATAAACAATTCAATCTTAAGTATCAAAAACGTACCGGAACTGAAACTCAAATTTTCCTTACTATTTTATACAAATTTGATCTTTAACAGTAAATTAAGTTATAACTTTTGAAGAAAGAAGAATGTTTTAATTTTATAAAAAGCAAATGAAAACTTGTTTCTTTTAGTATATATTTTTTTAATTTACAGACGCATACAAAGTTCTTCGAGGCTAGACAAAAAAGGTTTGAAAATAGCATATATTTTAACCCCTTAAAATACAGCTAAACAAATCAATAACTTAAGTTATTTTAAAGCTAAAATTCTAAAATTTTGATTGTCTTCATATTTTAACATCTGAAAATACACTCCAAAGTTTCTGCAAAAATCATGACCTGGAGGCCTAGTAAGACATGCGTGCCTGTGCATTCCGTCGTTCAAATAAATATTCGAGTTCTTTTTTCTAGTTTTGTGAGTCGTATGATAGACAAAAAAAAATGTTGAACATGCGATATCGGCATACATATATATTTTTGTTTCAGACAAATCTAATTTTAGTCTATCACGATTTTAACATTATTTTTATAACAAAAATTATCATTTGCAAAGAAAATTTTTATTATAATTACAATGATTTTGAAAAAAAACATAATTAAATAAACTTAATTTTATTGTAAATTCCTTTTTGTCAATTTAAAATATTTAAATTGATGACTGCAACATTAAAAGTTTATGACAAAAAAGGAACTTTTAATTCTACAATTAAATTGATACACGCGCCTATTCGATGCGCCGACTCATCAGCGTACAGATAAAAACGAATGGTTCACTTACTGTCTGCGCATTTATCGTAAATGTATATGAATTCGTCGCTCAAGGTAAATACCAATGGATGCATTATCGATTTTAATTTTCAAGATTATATGTTCAAATTTAGTGCAGTTATTATTTTGATAAATTGATATGAACAAGATAATACATATGTCGACGTCGCATATTCAACATTTTTTTATGTATTACGAAAATCATATATATATACAACAGATACAGGAAACTCGATACAGGATGTTTTTTTGTAAATTTTTCCATCTCTTTTGTAGGGGCACAGAACATATTGACAGTAATAAACTCATATATATACATGTACACCGAAAATTTAGTAAGTCAATAAAGCAAAACCGCCTACTTTGCTAATAAACATACTCCTCCTTGTGCTGAAAGCAAATATGCAGATCTTCGAAGGTTTATGCAGGCCTTACTCTGCTAGTAAACACTGAGGTTGTACTGAAAAACAGAGGTGGGATCTCATGTATATTCTCTCTGTAAAAATTGAACTTTTAGAATAATTCTGCTATAAATTTTTATAACATTTAAATTTGCTATTAATATTTATTAAATAAGATACTCACTGCTTTTTTTATAATTTTAAATGTAATAAGTTAGAAAGGATATTTTTGCGACAAATTTACAAGTTGAAAAACACGATGGTTATCAAGAGTTTGTAAGGTAAAGTTAAATAACATTTCGCGAACTATATATATGAGAGGCTTAGTTTGCTTGACGCGTGTATTTTAAAGTTTCAAGGTTTGTTCACACAATTTCCCCTAAATAGTTTGGCGTGTTTGGCCGACTCCAGCTGACAGCTAAACCACGCTCTTTAAATGTCTCTTCCACCGCAATTCCGTAACATACAAAGTAGCCCGCCCCTAAGTAGCTGCGTACTTAGAAGAGTATTCCACCTGCTGGTTACGGATTTGACTAAGATATTCTTTTGTCAAAAATGTAAGGTACTTATCCCGGCGCTTTTGCTTCTTAAGTGATGGGACTTTTGAGTTGCAAATACATTTGGATTTGTAGTGTTTCTCGACAAAGTTATAAAGTTTTAAAGAAATGTTTTTGAGCCTGTTTCACTTATAGAGGCACTATATTTGAGATTGCAGAGCCCAATAGCAAACGCGTCGTGACAAACGTGTCTTATACGTACATTTTTCTTCAAACAACGTAGCTGTAAAATATTAACCAAACCCTTAACCCGCAGATTTTCTACTCTTCTTAAACACCTCTTCAATTAAACACACGAATAATACGCCTAAAAAATCGGGGTTGAGAAAATTTATGACGCCATCACAATACTATATATCCGCGAACCTGCGACTTCTCGCAACACCCTCCCAAAAAAAAAGAAGAAGAAGAAAAGCCTCGGCTGTATTATAATTTGCGGTGAGGTTTGTCGCTAAAAACTTTGGCTTGGCTATGTTTTCGGCGCTCGGGCAGAAAATGCTGCGGGACGACAGATTTCAGTCGCCGTACGAGCCGGAAGACGACTCGCTGTGGCTTCCGGCTCAGATGCTGCACGCCATGGGCTCGATTCTCTCGCAGTCCGACGACACCCAGACGGACATGCTCAAAGTGAGTAATTTTTTTTTTTTATATATATAAGTGCTTTTTATTGTGCTGGATGTGTCAGGTTGGCGAGAGATGTAGATGTATGTATTATGTAACTTGTTCTCACGCCTTTAACGCAGCTGCGCGCTTGTGCGGCTATATTGACGTCGGCGATGGATTCTATTTTCGAACGACGTGGTAGCTTTGCGATGTATAGTGAGTACTGAGCGGCAGGATTGAGGAAAGTTGGATGGATGTGACATGTATTTGTTGAGCGAGGTGTTAAGGGTCGATTGCTGATGTGTCGGGTGAGCTTTATTGGAAGCTCGGAGCTTTTATTCGATGTTTTCAGTAAAGTGGTTTTACATATGGTTCTTTTGAGTATTGATGTACCTTTATTTGCAAGTCGTTCGAAAAGTAAAGTGAGAGAAAAAAACGGGAAAATTATTATATTGACTCGCAGCTTAAAACATGGTCGACTTTTTAGTATTATTTGTATATATATTAATTATAAATTTTATTCTAAGTAGGACAGTAAAAATTTGCTATTCACCAAAGTTCTAGAGAAATTCAGTTGAATGAGTATTTTTACCGTTCGCAATATTAACATTGTAAAACTTTTAATAAAAAATTTTCCCATATAATATTTTTTATTTCATCTTTTTTCATTAAAAATGAAATATTATAAATTATTTCATTTTTAATGAAAAAATTTTACGGAATAATGAGCAACCGAGATAAAATATTAAAATTAATATATTTCTCGACCTCATAATTTTTACCAGTTATATACTATAGTAAAATTTGTAATACTGAAAGAATATCCTAGACCCTCAAGTTCTTCCTATTCAGAATAGTAAAATTTGAAAGTTTTACTACAAAACTCTACTTCACTACATACCTTATTAAAAAAATTATAATTTATTTCAAACTTTAACATTTCTAAGCTAGCAATATTTAAAAAAAGAGAGACCATATCTTAAGTGATAAGTATTTTTAGTAATTTTTTTATATATTTTTCTTAGTGAATTTTTATTGCAAAATTGTAGATGTAATATGGAAGGATGCATCATTACATAATTAATATAGAATATATAATTAAACGCTTTCAATCTTCTTAGATATTAAAAAAAAATTACATTAATTTTAAAAGTATATAATTTGTATAAAAACTTTTCCACAAGGTGTTGCTTCAAGTGGCCTGTTGCCCATATTGGACGATGAACGGTCGTCTGATAATAGCGATTTTGACCACCTGCTGTGAAGCCTTTGAGCATGGAAATCAGGCAGTTAGAACAGCCGCTCAGGCGGCTACAAGCCAGACTTTACGCTCCTTCTGTTTATTTTTGGGTAATCCACTATACTTATAATATTATTTTGTGTATAGAATAGATATATTTCTTTTTTATATTTGAATTTTTTAAAAGATAGTTCGCTATTTATTTTTAAATTTTAATGAAGAAATAAATTATAGTAACGAACCCTTTATTCGTAGATTGGGGTTTATTGTGCAGTATGAGGGTAATCAAGAAAATACCCCTGTAGAAGAAAAATATAGAATTTAATAACGAAAATTTGTAATTGCTTAATCAGTCCCATTTTAAGGCATATACTATATTTAAAACTTCAAGTAGTCATATTAACAGATTGCGTAAACCCCACTGCAGGAGACAAATTTAAACTCAACATAATTTTTTCTCCAGTCAAGTTTCTACTTTAACCTTTTGTCATTTTTTTTCCAAACATAAATATTACCTTTTCTTCGTCCAGATGAGGAGTGCCAAGAGATGGACGAGAACGCGAGGCGCAACAAGAATATACGAGAGCGAGGCGTATCCTGCTTCAATGAAGCTCTGCCGATACTCCAATACATCTGCTGCAAGCTCGACGAGGCACAAAAGTGAGCTTTTTTCCGATTTCTATTTTACGTATTTCATTTGTCGCTTGTATAAGTTCGAAGGACGAACGTTTTTATCTTTAATGAAATTTTATAGATTTTTGTGCAATTGATTAGATTGTTTCTTTTGTGAATACAATAAAGACATAGAAAGGTTTTCAATTGTGTATTGAGAGCGGTCAAGCAGCCGTTATTGCACATTCTTTATTTATATTGTATTGTATTTATTGTTATTGAGAGGTGCGAGGTATTGTTTTCATTTTAACTTTATTTATGTCATTTGAGGCCAAAAGAAGAGCAGAATTTTCATTAGTTTAATAGTGTTTAATCTGTAAATTTGCCTTGTTTTACTTTAGGTGAATGGTTTTCATGGCTTCAATAATAGAGCTATAATGTCTCAGTAATCACTTTTTTACGGTTAGTCTATTAAACAAGGGAAAAAAAGAGAAATAGGGTTTCGATTTAAAATTTATTTATAATATAATGACATCAAGTATACATTAAACTACTAATAAAAAAAAATTAAAAAATTAAAAAAATGTATTCATTAATCACAGAATATACGTACATTTGTTTTTTATTTTTCTCTTTTATGTTCAAAGCTATATTTTTGTCATAAAGTCTTTTTTTACTACATTAATTTATATTTAATATCCAATCGTTTCACAATTACATTCACAAACAATCGGTTCTTTAACAAAATCATTTGTATATTCCATTATTCGTAAACTATTACATATCCAAATTTTCATCGTAAATTCATGCATCTCCCACTCGAAATTACCTATAAAGATTAACGAAATTTAATGATCCTCATGTTCGTTAGCGCGCGGAACGGCAGCACTGTGGTCTTCCTGTTGGAGTGTTTGCACACGCTGATCTCGTCGCTACCCCAGAAGATCCACACGAATGGCCACTTCACAACTTTCCTCTGGCAGAAGTTTTGCCCTGCACTGATCGCTTTCCTGGGCACACCGCGGGTCGATAAGACATTCTCGTCACGCGAGGGCAGGGATGCTGAGCTGGGCCGTGGCTCGGGCTACCTCGTCAGCTCGCTTGGATT
>JAPYZA010000577.1:0-27825 GCA_030522685.1 Eupelmus azureus | reverse complement strand
TTATCATAAAATAATGTATCAAAATAAAGTTTACAAATCAATGCAAATAATCTCGTTCACTTTCAAGTAAAAGGTAAGTAAAATAAATAAATAAATTTTCAAAATAAAGTAACATATTTTTACAAATAAATTAAGAAAAATAATTCCTCATTTGTTTATTGAATTATAACTGTTATTTGAAAATATTTGATAGTTTATGAATGTTTACCACATGAACTCAGAAACTATGTACCAATAGATGTCTGACCAAATCCGGCCATATTCTACTTATAACTGGAATAGAGATAGTCACAGTGCATAACAACTTGATAACTGCTACTAGCATATAATAGTTTCATTAAATAGCCTTTATGATGCTGACTTTAAACTAAGTAATAATTGAGTAATTTGTATATTATTATAAAAGTTATTGCAATATTCTCTGCAGGTCAAAATAACAAAATTTATACTTATCAAAACAATTTTCTTATTTTTCTTTATTAAAGTAAACTATATTAAGTTTACTTACCAATTAGCTTTCTCTGAGAAAAAAACTAGTTTCGCATGTATTTCTCAGCGAGACTAGGAACCGCCTAGAAACAGATGACACGAACAAAAGAAACGCAGCTTCGCTCTGCTCAATGGCCTAGCAGGGAGAAAGAGAAAGACAAAGAGAAGCCAGCCGAGCCGACAGCACCGGAGCGTCGGAGTGAGTAGGGGAGAGACGATCGTTTAATTATTCAATGGCGTTTTTCGTCGAGTGTCTCGGTCGTATATCGTTGGCTATAGGTGCCAGGGTTAAGGGCGCCAGCAGCAGCCGCGGCGATTATGACGGGGCAGGGGTGGGCCACGATTCACTTTTATTGCACCTCCGGGCGCGATCGCTTTTAATATTGGATCGCACACGACATTCGCGCTTCCATAACTAATGCGACTAAACTGAATGAGTCCACTGCGCGCGCGCGTGCGCTATTTCTATCTGGAAAAGATTGAATATAAAATGCTGCTCTTTGAGCCTATAAATTTCAGCTTTTTATTCGAATGCTTCGAGTATGTTACTTGTGTTGCTCTGGTATTATGATTTTTTCATTATTATCATCTTAGAAGCGAACGAAAAAAAGGACATAACTTTGACTGCCATGATAATTTTTCTTTTTCTACTATCCCTTACGTCTTTTATAAACATTAATATTGTACAAATCTAGAAATAATCATTACAATATCTTACAAAACATCATCATACTTATTCACATAAATACTAAATGAGGAAATTTGTTCTAGCCACTTTTCATATTAATCTATGTTAAACATTAGTTTTCGGATCATTAATTCCTAAATCCTCAAATATACTTTTACATTTTCTACCTCTTACAGTTGGATGCAATTACAAATAATTTTATTTTTTTATTTTCTTGCGTGCCAGTAAAAAGAAATCTAATTACTTCCTCAAATAATGCCTTCACTGAATACGACAAAAGTATCAATAGTACAGTGTTAGTGGTTTTCTTATAATTGAAGTCCGATCCTTCTTTGTTCTGAAGTCAAAAGGACTGGTTGAGTAGAAATCGCTAACAAAGGTGTCTACATTAACCAGATCAAAGAATAAAAGTAATGAGAAATCTGTGATTAGGTACAAAGAAAATAAAACGGTATAGAATGCACGAAGTAGGAATGTAGCCGGTAAATAAAAAAGAGGTGGAGGAAAAAGGAAAAAAGTCAAAGGGGATAGCATAATGGACATAATGCCTGAATCCGTCGACCACCAGCTGAGACCGCAGCTACAGCAATTTCTAAAATCAGTTCTATTCTCTTCCGAATGTATTCTAATGCAAGCGAATGACTGCATAACCTCAAAACTGCTAATTTCTTTTTTTAAAGTTAAATTTAAAATAAACAAAATTTTTATTTTTCTCAAAAATTAAGTTGAATTAAATTATTTTTAAATTGATAAAAAATTTATTCCCAATCCACTGATTAAAATCTAATTACAGTGTTCTATTTTAACACGGTTTTTTTTTATTTACTGAACATTTTTTTAGACCAAACATTTGTAATGGAACTTGGAGCCAAAGCCATACTTAGGCCCAGACTTGATACTCGAGGCCGACTTACCCTTCGACCTCTTTGACTTAACAGACTTGGTCTCCTCCTCCAGAGGGTCGCACTCGTCCGGCAGCCTAAAGAACAACTTGAGGTTTCTGCAATAAATGCTCTCACGGCCATCCTGCGTGCGTCTTAGGTCGCACTCGTCGTCGTCGTCATCGAGCTTAATATTAGCCTCCTGGAGCAGATAAAAAAAGTACGGGTACTCCTCTGGTGTCTCGGTGATGCGCGTAATGGCTGAAGCAGTAATCACTGACGCAGTAATCGCTGAAGCAGCATATGAAGACGCGGTGTACGTCGATCCGGTATACGTTGTTGAACACGCTAATGCGCTGGGTGCGGATATTTGAACCTTCGGTGGCGGCGGGAATTTACCGTTAATGATTTCTTCGATTACCTGAGGTAAGTGGAGCTCAATTAATTTTAAAATATTGTTTTGAATAATCATTGAAAATTGATTTTCTATCACCGAGTAATATATGATGATGTGAACTTTGAAAATTCATTTATTTTATTTTATTTACTTAATAAAATGCGTGTTTTTTTATGTACGGTTCATTTAAGTTCTGCCATCAGTTGAAATTTCAGATAAAGCTTAACGAGTGCATTTCATAGAATAAAATGTTTATATTAAATCGATGCTGTAATTTTGAATGTATACATAATTCCTTGTAATTTATAAATAAATTTTTATCGCGAATTGTTGTTTTTATAAACGCAATAACAAAGAACCTTTTACGCAACGATATTTTCCTTTTTTTTATTAAAAAATTGAATAAAAACAAATAACAAGATCGTTATCGAAATTTAATAGTCAATCATATTTAGAATGTAGAATTAGTTATTATATTTTCATGTCCATATTTTTTAAACGCGCTAAATAAATACTTCCTTTATCGAATACAAATACAAATAAAAAGAGCGAAGCTATCGCAATTATTTCAATATAGCCGGTAGATAAATACAGAAAGTTCGGAAGCGAGGGCACTATTTTCATTCAGCGGATTCCTAGAAAATAAAATTCTCACCTTATCGGCATTCTCCAGCCAATATTCATAAAGCAATTGATATCTCTTTGCTCGGCGACGGAACTCCCGCATCATTTCGAGCATTTTCTCTTCGTTGTACGGTATTGGAATAATCTAAAAATGAAAATTTCTCGCATTCCGTGTCGCGTACATAGAAACGAGGAAGAAGGGGATGAGGTGGGGGAGAGAGGGACGCAGGCCATTTACCATACACGCACAAAGCTCCATATAAAAAATCACGCCTCATAAAAGTTATCGAACCAACTCTCCGGGCATTTCTCGAGTTCGCGCAATAAATACGGTAAAATGCATTATGCGTGCCCTCTCGCACGCGCACGCACACACACACAGGCTCATTCACGCGCACACGGACGCCGAAAATAAAACTCTTCCGTGACTTCTCGTGTCAGCGGGAGAAAGAGCGGGAAAAGGAAAATAAAAGAAAAATAAAAGAGAGCGAGAGGAAAGTAGGTGGTGGCGTAGGCTCGCAGGATAACTGTCGGCGTGTAACGAAATTTCGGGGGGCTATCTAAAAAGTTTCTCGCGTGCTACGCGCGAGAACAAGTAAATAACTTCGATTTCGAACGGCTCTGCCGGGAAACGATAACGTTTCTCCCTCTGCTATTTACGACGGAGAGGTGACAAGATAAAAAAATCGAATCGTCCTCACATATAAGTGAAATAAGAGAGGTAATAATAAGGTGGGATGGGCGAAAAAAGTTACTTGGACTTCTTCTTCCTCTTCTTCATCCTCCCCCTCATCCTCCTCATCCTCATCGTCCTCCTCCTCCTCGTTCTCGTCATCCAACGGCGGAGAGAATGAGACGGTCGAACGCGCCGACTTGTGGCTGGGCTCGATGCTTGCAATACTCTTCTCTATCCGGCTGACGCTCTTGGATGCTTGGGCTCCTGCAGTCAGCTTGGAACCCGCAGCTGACATCTTGGAACCGGCTGCCACTGAGGCTGGTTTGCTGGCACCTGAGGCGGCTGCCGCGGAGGCTGGTTTGCTCGCACCTGAGGCGGCTGCCGCTACATCGGCCTCTTCGCTTTCGGTCGACTCTGCGGGCGCGTCTGTAGCTACGTCTGATAAATACCGAAATGGAGCTCGAAGGGTTATTTGGTTTGAGCTTGTCGCGAGCTTCAAACTGGCAGTTTCATTGAACTTTAAACTTTCGTATTTGTTGTTAAATTAGCTACAGAATTGTGTAATGAAGTTTGAGCAAGGATTACTTTTTATCTAATTATTGTATCAGAGCTTTACGGTTGCATCTTTTTTTTTTATATCTTTACTGAAAAACTTTAATAAATCGTTAAAGTGAAAAAATAAAATTTTTAATACTTTCCATAAAAATCAATGACAAATTAAAATAGAAAACAATTTTTATCAAAGACGTTGCTGCGATCGCACTAAAATATAACAGTTTTCTCTTTACAACTGCTCTTTAACATTTTACAGCATTCATTTCCATTGTTTTCAGAACAGCTGTTTAATTTTGAGGTCAAAGCCTATTAACCGACATTAAAAATCTTTATAATATATGAAATAACTTAAATTTAATAATATTATTAAACTTCCAGTGAATGACATGTCACCATTTATTTATTGAGAGCTCTAAAGTTTTTGTCTCTCCCTTGAAAAAGGAGTCCTGAAACAGGTTTTACGCGCTTTCATATTATTTTGTTGATTTATAAAAAACTGTATAAATCAAGTTGTTTACATAACCGTCGTTGCTTGAAATGATAACTAAAAAACAGAATCGCTGTCGTAATAGTAAAATTTTTTTATGGGGTTGATGAAAATATTAAAAAAACTATTATATATTTTTATTTTTTTGTTAAACAATGTTACATTTAAGTCAAAATAAGAAGTATAACTAATCATTTTATAATTTTATTATGATTGCTTGACAACGTATAAGATTATTCACGGTTTTTATTTTTGTGATGTAATCGCCAGTCTATTTTAAGGAAGGAATATTTCATACAATTTACGTCATCACAGGATTCTACAGAAGGATATTTGTCATTCTAACATCGGATTTTACTATTTCGACTAAAGCGATGAAATTCTTTGTCGTCACGCATTTTCAGCTTTTCATTAATTTCAATATTTCAACAATTTTTTTTACTTGCTAGCCCTTTGTTTCACATACCTACAGGCACTTACACGCTCACACACATGTGTAATTTTATAAATACATGTTATAAGTTTAAACAATTTAATGTATTACATTATCACGACCAGTATATTAATAAACAAAAAAAATGTTTTCACTAGTTCCTTTAAAGCATTCAAGTTTTAATTCACCGAAAAGGGCGAACGAAGCAAAGCTATAGGCGTGCCGATAGATTATCAAACTCATTCAAATCAAAGTCCCAGCGCAGGCGCAGCTCCACTCCCATATCAACCCACCCTCGCCTCATCCTCGCGCTTCAGCCCTAAATAGCCCAAGCTCTCATAAGGCACAGATGCAGCCGCAAGGCCTAGGTCACCTCCTCGAATACCCAGCGGAGCGGTCAAAATTGTCGCCGCCGATAAAGAACTCGTTCATCCAGCAGCGGCAGCAGCAGCGGCATGTACGCATTGACGCATCCGCCCCAAGCGAATTCTCACCGGCTGATCCTACAATCTTCTAAAGAGCTCGTAAAACCTGTTTAGTGTTACATAAAGCGCTTTTCCGGGCGGCCGGGGAGGGGATATGGTAGTTCTCGCTGCCGAGTTTTATGATAGGGACAGCCGGACGTAAAGCGTTCAGAGCCGGAGGGGGGGCGCGGAGAGAGAGAGAGACTCGGAGAGTTGGCTTCCGTTGCCTGTGCGCGCGCGGCCGCTTTAACTGCCGGGCTAAACGACTATTCAAAGCGCGTAACGGCCGCGCCGGTTAGCTTCTTTTTCGCGGTTCGCTTGCGAGCTCCCTCACCCTGCGCGCGCGCGCGGATGTACAGATTGCGGAGAATCGAGCTATCTGCGCCTGCTGTTAGGGGGGGGAGGGGGGTGACGCCGACGATGAGAGATTCTCGCTGCGTACCTTTTGAGTGCGTCTTAAATTTCGGAGAGCTTGCGGCTCTGCGAGAGGACTTGTTAGCCTGTAATGCCGGACTTTGAGGGGACTTGCTATGCTGCGCTGCCGCTACTTCATCAAAGCCGCCTATAGAGCTTTTACGCGGAGTGCTTATCAAGGATCTTGGAGGTACTTTCTATATAGCGTCTAATCAATTCCTTTTTATTCCGCCATAAATTTGTTATATATTTTTTATCTGCTGTTTATTCAAATACTTTTTATAACGTTGTTCGTAAATATGCAAACTTCAATCCGGCTGTTCGATTTTTACATTTATTTTGAAAGCCGATATAAAAATCTGGGTATGATAAATACTGGAATTATATTGGACTAATCTTAATATCGGAGTAAAGACAAAATCCGATTTCAACAAAGATAATTTTCAACCACTAAAAAATTTTATGAAACCCCTACTGATTAGCCACCTTATTACAAGCTTAAACACAGCGCTAGCCTTGAGAAAGGCTCTTAGACTAATCAATAAACGCGCGCAACAGCGACGCGCTGAGAAAAAGTAAGCCAACGACAACAAAAACAACGACAACAACAGCAGCAAGAAAACGTCCGCAAAAGAGGCCGGCCTAACGCGCTGACCGCGACATTACAAATCAGTCACGCAGACCGAGGGCGAAAATCGAGCCTCCCTCTCCTCTCTCTCTCTCTCTCGCCCGGGGAAAATGCGAGGAAGCAATTACCAGTCGCGCGCAGCCGAATAATTTCCTAGAAAGCTCTGTGGTGCTTAGCATCGAGCCAGCTCTCTCTGCTCGCGCTTAATCTCGCGTAAACGTAAATGAAATTAAACTCCCACCCCAATAAAGTTGCCCTTTTGCGGGGGATAGGCGCGTAGGCCCAAGGCTAGAGACGAGATTTACTCGGGCGCGGGCCGAGCGATCGTTTATTTTTCGACCCTCGACGATGTGTACACTGTCTGGAGAGGATGAATTATTTGCTTTTCAATTTTCCTTTAAAATTCGCGGCCTTACGCTCGGATCGACAAAAATGGCCTTCCAGCGCTCCTGGATAGGCGAGCTTTAATTTTTGAGGGGCCAATGAATAAGGAAATCTCCCGGAGATTTACATCCTTCAAGTTTCGGTCAAATAACGTGGAATCCTGCGACGGACGATCTAGGGGTCGCCGTGGGAATTGTTTATTTAACGGTTGGGAAATTGTTTTACGTCTTTTCTACACTGTTAAACTATTGAGAGCGTGAAAATTTAAGCTAGTCGTCGTCTTAAATGATGATCTGCATATTTATAAGAATCGCAAAAGCATAAATTATTTAATCTTTTTTTTTATAGTCGGAGAAAGAAGGTTTATGTTCTTTTCGTATAGTAAACAATAGAATCTACAAAAGAATGTAAAAAAGCTTTATGAATTTAATAAAACTAATATTTTCGTGTAAATTATTTTTTAAATAGATTTTTTTGTTAATACAGTTAAATATAGCAATTTCTTTGAGCCAAGTATTCTTCAGTTAAAAACAATGTAGAAGGCCAAATTACATCAATGAAAAATGTTCACTAGAACTTGTTATTTTGTCTAGTTCCATTGTCAAGAGGCATAAAGCTCATTTTCGCGCACTCCATCAATATTTACAAAAGTTCACTTATTTAAAACTACCGATTATTAACCAGCATTGAACAGGTCATGAAATATTTACCAGCTTGATTGATGGCCGCATTTTATATACTCCATAATGGACTCCAGCGGTAACGATAAATCAGTTTTCATCGTATTTTTGAATAACTTAATAACCATCGCGAAAAAAAGAGCTTCACAAGCCGCGTCAAACGTTCAATTTTTTAATCAACGTCCGATCAACGCATCACGGATAACCAACCAGCCACTTCGCGTTAACCCCAAGCCCAGAAATCACAACGAAAGATCAAGTCGCGCAAAACTTTCTCAGAGCTCGCATAATTCAAAACTACATTACCGCAGCCCCGAGAATAAAATATCTCTAACACGCGAATGGAATAATTTTTACATCGCGCTATATCAATCAAGTTATTTCGCATGGCACTTTTGCAGCCCTTCCCATTCGTGTCCCGGCGCTTGCTATCGCAATAACGAAAACTTTGCGCGCAATCTCCAAGTCAAAAGCTCGCCGGCGGCTTATGTAGTTCGGAAGCAGCCGCGATTTTTCGCGGGCGTAATGTCTCGCGCGCGCATTCGCGGAGATCATGAAATATTCCCTCGGCGCGCGCGGCCGCGGCCGGGCGCGCATATCGCCGCCGCTGTTGCTGCTGCTCTTGGCTCTATTTTGAAAAATTCACGCTCTGAAAAATGATGCCGCGCGCTTGCTGCTGTTGTTGTCGGTTGGGAAAAACTTTATGTAAAGGAGCCTGACTTTGGCGGCGACGAGGAAAAGTAAATAGATATAAATATCTCTCGCTTTTTTTTAAAAAAACGGCTTATTTCCGCCTTGACGTTTCGATCAAGGACCGTTTATTTTTTTCGCTGCGTTTTTCTGTACTTGAGTTTTATAATCGTTTGATAAAATTTTAACGATGCCGATGACACTTGGAATTGTAATAAAAAACGTATATTTTTAATGAATATTAAAAAACAAGTGTTCATATAAAAACGTAAGACCTATCAACCTCTTTATCCATTCAGAACTCCAGCCACTCACTTCGCAAATCAAGCAAAGCAAAAGCGAGAAAAGCCCGCGAGATGAGGCGGAAATGCGATTTGTCTCGTCAGCGCCGAGAGCAAAGTAAACAAGATACTTATTTCCGGTGTTTGGCCTTGACGGGCCGCTCTCCCGCGACTCTCTTAACCCCTTCAGTCTCAAAGCGCAGCGCTGGCCGAGCTAAGTAGCGCAATTAATATTAATGCTCGCGGACTGAAGCTTGGAAATATGCACTCCTCTCACCTTAACCCAGATAAAAGCCCGAGGATTATTTAAGGTGTTTGCTTTTTCGTTTAATGAGCGATGCCGCGCTAAATTCGTTTTTGCTGATGCAGCCGCGAAGCTCGCTTATCCCTCTCGCGTGCCGATAAATATGTATGCGCGCGCGTCCCGCCGTCCTGGGGGCTGAACTCGGCGGCGCGGACTGGCTTGCCACGCTAAAATTTAATACTAGCTGCGAGTCTGTTTACGCGCGCGCGAAGCTTTATCACGGGGAAGCTTGCTTTTTTGGCGCTTCGAATAATGCCTCATTTTTCCGGGAGCTTTTCCTAGCTTTGACGGAAAGTGTGTCGTCGATTTTCGCTAGAATAAATAGATTATTTTCTCGTTAAATGAAAGCGTAATTACGGCGAGAATCGCTGCGATTACTCTTGTCGTATTTATCGTTGAATGTTGTAATTATGAGCGCTATTAATCATTGATATGGCCTTTTAATAACAGGGTTAAGTTAAGCGTGCTCTAATCAGTCATTATCACGACAAATTTTCGATATTTTCAAAATGCTTTTTATTAAGCTCTCCTGAATCATTCTACTGTGAATTAGTTGACGTTTGAAAAATGAAATCAGGCACTTACCAGATTTTTGAATGCTCTTTTTCGACGAGGATATGCTATCGTCGCAGGATTTAGATTTCTAAACAAAATAATTAACAAATAAAAAATAATTAGTCTTAATATAAAACTAATTAATAATTCCACAAAATAATATTAATATTATGATATAATCATTCAATTCAACATTATCAGTCGCCCTCTACGAAAAACAAATATTTAATCGTTGAAAACCAGAAGAGTCAAAACAGGTTGTTAATAAACCAAATTTCAAAAGCATATTTATCTTCACTGACTCTACTATTCGCCCCCTGCCGTATAAATTAAATAAAAACGGTATCCCCTTGGAAAGACATTTTTCTCCGTCCCTACACTTCCCTCTCACTCTTGTATAAAACATTTAAAATAAGATATCACACCTGTAGTGACGCCTGGCTCAAGGATGCTTCCGCCTCCTCGCGCTCCAGCTCTCTCTTAGCCTTCGTCAGTTCCTCGTTCATCCTCTTGGCCAAATTTATGTGCGCTAGAAGCCAGTTGTCCCACTCGTCTACGACCGTCTCGGCGACCTTCGTCAGCCAGCTCGTCCAGATGAGCACGTCCTGCGGCGGTATGTCCTTCAATTTCGCCGCGAATTCCGCCGCACTTCTTTACGTGAGGGTCGGATGAAAAAAAAGAGAGATTTAACGTGGAACTTTGAGTATTTCATTACGTGTGGTTATTTGTAATTATAGACTTTTTTGGTTTGTTTGTTGAAAGTGATTTTTGAATAAACATTTATTCGGATTAAATTTGAAAGTGAAAATCAATAATGATGTATGTACTTATTTATTATCGGTGTATTTGCGCGCGGAGCTTTCAGATTTAATTGAAAATTACTGAATATCAGACAGCCTTTGTGAATAAACAAATCTCTTGAAATCTCAAAAATGTTCTATTAAAAATACCACGAAACTGAAAAATGTTGGCAAAGAAAAACACAATAATAAATACAGCAAAATAGCCGAGAGCAATTTAGTCTAACGTCGAAAACTAAGGTCAATAGTACAATTAATCAAACTGGATAAATCTACACACATTCCACCCGCGCGTAATTTTATTTTTCTCGCCATTCAAGAAAGTCCATTAAGAAGCCTATTTCTCAATCAAAACATTATTTTACAGACGCCTCAAACTCGCCGCTCGATCACACATCCCATACCCCCGCCTCACCTAACAAATCAAAAATAAATCCCCAAATTATTCATTCCACCGTCTGGCCGGCCAATCCTGCAAATCAAATTCCCATCCAAAGATCCATCTTCGATAAATCGTCCGCAGCCAGAACCGGCTCTCGCGCGAACGATCTCACGTAAAGAATCGCAAAACCGAGACGACCGCCGCTGCGGTTTCCTGTTTTCCCGCGGCCTTGGAGCGGAGCCCCTGCGTCACTCAACCTACACCTTGGAACTAAAATTATCGATAGACGAACGTTTGAAAACTATTTTCGCGCGCGAATCGGCTTTCGCGCGTGGGCGGCTCGGCTGAGATGTTCTCGGGACGCGCGCTCGTTGTTCTTATTCGCGAGGCGTCCGAGAGATGTCCGAGGCGCGAAAGCGAGAGCGAACAAGCGCCGGGGCACGCGAGGAATATGAGAGTGAGAAAGGTCTGGAAGAAATAGACGGCAGGAGACGGGCGGGGGCGACGAGGTGACCCACAAACGACCGCCGGCTCAGACCTGTCGAGGGGATTTAAATTGAAAATTTTCCGGATCTTCGGAAATTCTGATCAGAAATAGAAAGTTTTTTGAATTTTTTCACTTTCGAGTGCTCGTGCAAGCGACTTGAATTGAATATTTTTTTCGACGCGTGCGTGAAAGTAATGAATTGGTTGCTTTTGATTTTTGATTGTGTTTGAAATGAAAAGGGGCAGTGTGGAGGGTTGATAAACAACTGTTTGTTCGAAATTAAGTCTTTGAAGGATGAATAATTAACGAAATGTTTGGTATTTTTGAAACGTGATACTGCTCGGAGTCTTCTTTCACTGATGCTGATTTTATGGCGACTTTAAAACAGTTTTGAATAAACTCCGACTTTTTACGTTCCACTTATTGAAACCAGTAAACATTTAGTCAATTATTTTTAAAATCTTACTTCATCTCTTGTTGTGATTCTTTATCATAAATAACAAGGAATAAGAATAGTTTAAATAATAAACAAAATATTGAGGTCAACAGATAATAGAGCATGTTTTATAATACTTTTTAATTTTTTAACTAGACGAAGCAATTTATTCTTCACATATTATCAATTAAAAAATAAAAATTTGTTTCGTATATTTTAATATTTTTCAGAAAAAAAGTAATTGACATTTTTCTATTTTATGTTGAAAAAATTAAAAATCTTACTTAATTGTCGCCCTTGAACTAGCTCCAGACCGCAAGCTATTTGGAACGGATCGCTGGCTACTGGGAACGGACCGCTGGCTATCGGGAACGGACCGCTGGCTACCGGGAACGGACCGCTGGCTACCTGGAACGGACCGCTGGCTACCAGCGACAGAAGCTTGACCAGGCAAGACTGTCTTTTGACTGCCCTGGATCGACTTGCCGTCATCTCCTTCCTGCGCTTAGAAAAAGAAGTACTCGTTTCAGTGGATATTAAGCTTACAATTTTAATCGCGCTCGTAAAAATCACCTATCTTACAAATATATAGAGCAATCAGATGGTAAAATATATCGCATATAGTTTATGCCGATCGTTTCTTAAAAGAGAGCTTTGTAATATCGGTACTTTAGTCGGATGATGCAGGGCAGGTATCAGTTCAGTCAATCCGTTGTGCAGCTTACCCCTTTTAATTTCTAGATCGAGCGTTCTTGGGAAACGGTTGCAACTTTAGTTATGTCTTTTGCTGCGAAAGCTTCGTTATCTTGGAAATTGATGGTCTGCCTTTTAATGTTTCCTGCGCCTCTGTTTTTTATCGGCAGAAACTTTTTAAAATGTTGATAGCAAATCGAATTACTTAGAAAACGCCATTTGAATTTCTTAGCCTTTTTTACGACCTTGGCATATGCTCGCGATGAAATTTATCGAGTAATAAAAGCGGAAAATTGAAAACAAAATAGCACTAACTAAACTTCTATATTTACCTCTATTACTTACCAATAAAAGGTTTTCCTCGATTTTTATAAATTCCCTGCGAGCGTATAAAAAAGTCAAATATATCAAACGTTCGTAAAATTCGTAAAAATCGATTTCACGAGAGACGATCAATTCTTTTTTTTTTATACAGTCTAATATTTCGAGCAAGAGCGCAACACAATTCGTCGGCACAATAAATTTTATAACGCACGGTTTTACCATCCCGGTGCAGCGTACGCCTACGCGATATTAGAAGAGCGTTGGAGAGCCTTTATTCTCTTTTTTTTCGTAGGATATGGACCGATGAAAAATATTGGTATTGAAGATAGCCGTATAGCAGGCCGAGAAAAGTAAACGCGGTTTTATGTGCGTGTGAGTGTCGAGCGCGTTATGTGTTTTCAGATCTGTCACCGTTTTTTCTAGTGTTTGAATATTCGATTATTTCGACTCATAAGACTTTGAGAAAATATTACACTATTTCAAAAATAATAATTTTATACCGGTCTTGAAATAATAAAATAAATATAGTTGGTTGGTATTTTTAAAAAATATCTATTGTTGCCTTACTTACTTCTCAAGTAGCAAAATTCTCTTTTTATTTATTGAATTATTTCTACACGTATAAAAAAAATTGTCTCTGTGATCACCTCTCGGAATATTACTGACGAAATATTTTGTCAAACGTCCAAATTATTCGATTCTTAATTACCTGTTCGTATGCCAAAAATATTGTGTAGTCTCGTTATTTCTTGTTCATTTATTATCATTATTGCATTAACAATTTCATTGAATTCAATGTTACTAATTACCGCAATTCCCCACATTAAATTAATAGAATATAGTTGTTTTCGTCAGATCTGTATTACTTTAGCAAAAACATAAAATTTACATTATCATTTATATTAGTTTTTACTTCTTTCGAAGAAGTTTCGTATACCATCACTTCTTACTAAATAAAACTTGGAAATTTATAAAACTTCTTAAAAATCCCTTTAATAACTTTTATATAGGCAGCCAGCAACGCTCCTCTTCGAAAAAATCTAAAGCGATCTCAAACTAGGTTCCACAACAAAGTAGCAATTTTCGGAAACTACCCCGCTTGATGCAGCCCTTCGAAAACGCAATCCAGTTAAAAATAACTGCATTCATAAATTCATGCCCTTCTAGGTCTTCCCTCTCGAAAACCAGCGAAAATTCCAAAAGCCGATAGAACAACAGCGTGGACCGAGAGAAAAAATAGCCTGTACAGCCTGAGCGAGCTAAAAGTTCGGTACGCTCGCATCCAAGTGTCGTCGCTGCGAAACCCTGCAAAAAGTGGAATAAAAAAGAGAGAGAGAGAGAGGAAGCAGACGAGGCGCGGAATAAAAACCGAGGCCTATTGTGCTGGCCGTCCTACGCAACGTCTCACACATGGCGAGACGCGCGCGCGGAAAAACATAGCGCGCTGGAAAAAAGCGAGCTTTGCACGCGCGGTAAAACACGTCGCGTAAAGGCGCTCATATGCGCCCCGCGCATTCCTTGGCTGGACTGCTGCAGGTATATGTATACAGAGGCAGAGAGCGCGGAAATCGGTCCGTAAATCGTCGCATCGACGCGTAATTAGGTTATAAATATCGAGTGGAGTGCCGGGGCGCAAGAGCCGGCAAAGTGCATACTCACCAGCGTGTGCACCTTTTTATCGTTCCTCCCCCTCCCTCCCAAGCCTCTGTGTGCCTTACGATAGTACGTGCTGCCTTTATTCCGCCCTTCTTCAACGCGACGCCCAGATGCGCAAGGTATATTCGCACTTTTCACGGCGAGCTTTTTTATTCTGCGCGCTTGCATTCTCCGTTGTGCGGCGTTTTACGGGATAGTTGATAGAATATTTTCAGCGTATTTCAGAAAGGTTGTATTTTTTAATGTCAAAATGTCGGCCTCTTTGAATTCACGTTAAATAAATTAAACATCTCGGTTTACGCGCTGTTGCGGTAAATGGTGTAAATATAAAAGCGCTTACTTTTTCAATTTCGAGAGTTGGAAATTGTGAAAAAATGTACTTTTTACATTTAACTCCATCAAACTTTTAAACTAGCTACTCGCTTAAAACGAGCGTTTGTAAAGCAACAGGGAAATCAGTGTCCCACGGTATCCGTGAGCCATCACCCTACATTTCTGCTCTTCAAGAAGGAAGTCGGACATCGGACGTGAAAAATAAACCGTCCAACGGGCCGACCTCGTTATTAACGAACGTGGACGTCGGGTAAAAAAAAAATTTTTAGAACACGGACAATTTTCCTCGAATTTTTAAAAGCAACTCCGCGCGGTTTATTCTAGGTCGAAGTGATGAGCAAATTTTCTCAAACTTATACATGCAACGGGCCTTGTCCTTGCGCTTAGATATTTGCTCTTTAATAATTCAGTCGATTTCTGCTTTCGGAGATTGAAGCGTTCAGGTAGGCGCGAGTGCGCCCGCTATTAGTTCAGCTACGTTCCCAGAATTTATGTTGAGCTGAAGTAATATAAGTGGGGAAGTTCGACGAGCAGATAGAGGAAGAAAAAAGGTAACGACGTGCGAAGAGATCGAGGTGGGGCTGCGCGATTACGCGTCTGGAAAATCTGAAGGTAAGATTTATCGAGGATCGTAAGAGGGAGTTGTGCTTTTGAGAATTCACGACGTGTGACGTGCGGAGATTTGTAATATTTTACGATATGAATTTCATATGCGTCTTTTAACAAAGAGCTTCGAATGCATTATATATTTTCTACTATCACTGATTTTTCATTAGCTGAATGTCCGCAGTGTCTCCGAAAATATTATTTTCTGGAAATTGTTTGGCTTTATATAGAGCATTAAAAGGAATGACAAAAGATAAACTTATTTTCATCCCTAGAAAGCAGAAAATTTTGTGATACATATACTGGAACGTATCTTAGCGAGAATATTAGTCATTATCATCGCATTGCTACGTTATACTCATTAGTAAAGATATATAAATCACATTGCACTGCGCACAAGCGGTACATAAAATTAGTCTCGATGACTAATATTTGCGTCAACAAACGTTTTAATAATTGCACTCTGCCAAAAACTTCTGGTTACTAAGATGCAAATTTGGAAAAAGTAGCAATATATTTAATATGGTAGATCCGTTCATGCAGTATCTATTAAGTGGTTTCAAGGTTGATAATTTGACATTTTTTAACTTTCAATTAATTTAGTATTTTTTAACCTTATATAATTTAATTAAGTTAAAATTATTCTGAGAGTTTTAAATTCCTTGTGGTCTTCAATATGCAAAAATACTCGTCGTCAACGCGAAGAAATTATTTTAATCAACTATTAGTGACAGCTAAATGTCAAATCTGACGTAAAGCATTAAAATAGGAAAATAACGAAAAAATTCTCCCCCAGAAAAAGCGAAGCCTGAAAAAACACACACATAATAAAATATTCCATCACAAGAAAATCTTTTTATTTCCTCAAACCAACAACAACAAACTACTCCGCACGCAAAAGCTCTGACGCCACATCATAAAAAACAAAACAAAAAAAGACAGAAGCAGAGGACGAGAAGCTCGCGTTTGCGTCCTCTCAACTATATCGCTTCTAAAAAAAAACACATATAAAGAAGAAAACGTCATCCATTGATGTGCAACATGGAGCGATGCTATCGGAAAAAAATTAGCCGCCCCGAACAAACTATAGGTGCGCGACAGCTTGCGCGCGTGTCATCCGGTGTCGGTGTGTTACACGTATAAATAGACGCGGACGCGCAGCGCGAGGAAAATAGCCGCGCGCGCGCGCGCGCAGTGCCGTAGCTCAGGCTCCCGATTGCCCCGCGTTCGTTCGCCTGCCGAATAAAAAGCTTTAATTAAACGCCCCGGCGATAAAAGGAGGGATGAGGACAGATGCGACGTTTATGTGCAAATGGCCGGGCTGCCGAAGTAAATTATTCATGACGAGGGAGGCCCTCGGCAAGCCCGAGCCTTCCCGAGATTATGCCTCGCTCGCTGGCTTTGACGATCGCTTTTTTTCACATAGAAATAGAGGAAGGAAGAGAGCGAGAGCTCGGCCGACATATTGAAAAGATCGAGACGATTGATTCTGGGGGAGATGGTGTTTTGGCGGTGGAGGTTGTTGTTTTTTTTAAATATTTTTCTTTTATTTGCCCGTTGAACGAGTAATTGAGTGAGCTGGCTGGTTCATTGGGTGACGGGGAAATTAGCGCGGTCGGATAGAGTTATCGATTGACTAATGAATGAACCCTTTTGTGCCTGTTATGCGCGGCGCATTTATAATAAAAGGTTAATGACTGGTGGAAAATGATGCAGCATCGATTATCATATCACCATGCCAAGCTCGTATGCAAAGCTCGCTAACTGAAAAAAAAAAAAAAACGTACAGGCACAGTGTTACAAAGATCACGCGCATCTTTTATATCCGATAATGACAAAGCTTAATATCCCGGTAAAAATAATCCTTCTTAAGATAAAAATAACCGTATACAGAATGGAGAAGAATTCTCTGACAAAGTATCCGAAACGAGCTCTCCCGGCAGCACCATAAATATAAAGTGTGATTAAGCCCGGCCTCGACTGCCATGTGTTTTGTCCGGCCGCGTCGCAAAATTCCTTAGCGCGTCAAATTTAGCGAAAATCATTGTGCTAGCCGAATCATCGCTGAAAGGCCGTTACCACTGGGGCTTGCGTCTGATCGCACCTGCCGTTTCTACTGGCGCGCGACCAACTGTGCAATTTACTGAAACTGCCACGTCGACGAGATGCGCCTGTATCGCTCGGGGAACATAGAAACAAAGACCCTTTCCGATGTTCCTGTCAAATGGTTTCCGAGTACGAGCCACGCTGGCATTGTTTGCTTTTGACTCTCGCTTTCGATGGGATTGAGTAGGGGATTGAACGATTCTTTGTTATTGTTGGTGATCGTGGCTTTTCGCTGTATCGATGAGCTTTATTAATGTGCTTTAATGTTAGCCCCATGCAGGATGATCGAAGCTCGCTATTGAATTTTTGAAAGAATTTTACGAGACGAACAATGTCGACTATGGTTACTACAATTGTCAAGTTTTTCAGATGTGAAAGCTTGTGTGTTTCGTTTATCGAGCATTGCAAAAAATTTCTAACATATATTATATCTGTGACTGTATACAAAGAAGAGTCAAAAATATAATTCGATGAAAAAGAAATACTGAGTAATTTTCATGTAAAGAAATAAATATTAAACTTTTACAATTAATTGAATTATGAAGCTTTTTAAACAACATTTTTATATTTAATGAAATTGCAGATAAAACTCATATTTTATATTAATAAAATACAAGAATACCTATATTCTTTAATGCTGTGAACCATCAGCTTTAAAAATTTTATTTTACGCACAAAAGTTCTGTTACACTAATGGATTTAATAATTTTCAAATATACAAAACCTAGAGTTTAATTAACGGTAGTCGATTACATTTTAACAGAAATACGCATCCTTTTTTTTATACAAAAAATTATAATCAAGGAAAAACTATTACTACAAGTGAAAATATAGATGTTAATTTATTATATATTAAAGAATAAAAACATAAGTAATGAGAACCTTATACATTAATAAAAATAATAAATAATAGAAAAAAATTGATGTATTTAAAAGATAAAGTAATGAAATTTATACAAATACATTAAGGAGGTGTAAAATTCAATTTCAGTACATTTTAACAAAAAACTAATTTTAGTTAATAAATTATCAATATCATAAATCTATCCAAAGATTTTATAATAAGATACGGTTAAAACAAAAAAAAAATTATTTTCTATTTTGAACAACAAAGTAAATTATAATTAAAATGAGATTTTTATCAACTGCACATTTCAAAACAATGGATATATTTTCATCTTGCCGAATTCTACGAACAGATCCTGACTCTTTTTCTTTAAGTTTTGAAATCGCGTTTCTCTGAAGTCAGACAATGCACAAAACAGAGTAAAAATAACTATTACTACCTTCTTTTGTTTTATCTAAATAAAAAAGATGCCATTACGTTTATATACGTTATCTTACTTTCTGGAATTGATAAACGAAAATCAAATTCTATTGTACGTAACGTTTCAAGCTTCTTTGTTTAAATTTGAAAAACTTTAAATAACTAATTGTTCCAGAAAAATAAAGGAAATATAACAAATCCTCTACTGTTGTTGTTTCTCAAAGAAGAATAAATTGGCATCAAAATAATTTATTACCATAAGGTTTTGTGTATTGAAAAAAAAGCCTTATCGAAAACAGTTACTACAGTAATAATTTATTACGATGAGTTCATTATAATTGTTCCCTGCATTGTGCTCAAACAAAAGCTCAGCGTTAAAATTAAACGATTAGTGTTCATTAATGCATCATCATGTGAAAAGCCCATTTTCTCCCTCCCTTTCCTTGCGTAATCCGATTTTCCCTTTTTAAAGAACCCCTCGCTGGAAGCCACTTCAGGCGTCCTCGACCAGTCACAATACGCACTCCCGCAGTGTACCCTTCTTCTCCCGTCACTCTTTTTCGAAAAAAAACTAGAAGAAGAAGAAGAAGAAGAAGAAGAAAGTCCAAAGTGGCGTATTTCTCTAAAGAAAAAAGCAAGGCGACAAAGAAAGAACGGAAGCTCGGGAGTTAGGTGGAGGAGGGTTGAAAACGGAGGCAGCAACGGCGACGGCGGCGGCGACCAGAGAGAGGTAGAATAGAAAAAAGCGAGGAAAGAGGAGGAGGAGAAGAGAAGCTGAGAAGCCGAAGAAGAGGAGCAGCGCGCCGCCAGAAATAACTAATAAGACATTCACTCTGAGACGGGCGGCCATCCGGCCCGGACGAACGCGGTGCGTTCTCCTCATACCCGATATTCGCCACATACACATACAAGCACATACACGAAATATCGCACATATCACATTAAATATAAATCGGCCGCTCAGTGGAGCGGCTCTCCCTTCACGCACGAGTGTCAAGCGGGATCATTAGAAATTAGCAAGAGTTGTTCTTTCCGACGATCCTTATTGCATCAAAAGTACACGAGCTCAGAACAGAAAGCCAGCTTAACTAACGCAGCCAGCTTCTCTTCTCTATTGTGCTATTAAACAAAAATAAAGTGCTCTTGTTCTGTGGACCATTTTAATCTCCTTCTGCTGGAATCATTCTGTGAGAATAAAAGTGCAAGTGCTACCTCGAGTCGAGTTCTCGGACGTCCGACGTTTATTATTGAGTGACAGTGTTATTGCCGCCTGGTTGCCGTCGACTATTGATAATGCCTCCTTTTGCTTTTGTGCGCCTTGATTTGGGATTATTGTAGAGCTACTCTTAATGGACCAGTGATGAACGATCGCACGCATAAGTATAACATACTTCGATTCAAATTAAATTGCTCGAATAGCTTGATTAAGTAAAGTCGATTTTAAATTTTACGTCTGACAGAAGACACAATTTGTTTGTTCAAATTTGTTTTCGGTATTAGAATATTAAATACGGAGATAATATAAATACCCTTGATGTATGTGTTACAAGCTAATTTTATTTTTAATGTGCATCTGTTTTTGGATGCTCGAAAATAGCTTTTTAAACAAATTAGGTTTATTTATAAATTTTTAACGACAAAACGTGCAGTTTATTTTTACTTTGAAAAATATTTTTATTTTAAAAGTGAATACAAATAACAAATTCATTATAAATAAATCATAAAATTTTTCACATTACGGAAGGTTAAAAATTGAATTTAAAACGCATAAAAACCAATCTGTAAACCTAAAGTAAAATCAAATGTTTCTTATTATCGATACCGTCCACAGAAATAATTCTTGGAATAAACAACTTTTCGTTCAAATTTATTAATCTTTACACGAACGAGCAAACCATTAACACAGAAGTAAAATCAAGGAACGCGTATCCGCGCGGCTTTAAAGCCGAGTCGTTCGTCGATCGTGTCTCGTCAATTCTAAATTTAAGTGTTAGATAATCTGTAGCGGCGCGCACGCACGCATGCACACGCATACACATGCAGAAAACCTCCGCGGCGACTAAAACGGTACCAGCGTCGTCGTCGTCTCCGTCGACGCTGCTGCTAACCGCCTTAGAAACGATGAAAATCTCGGCCGGCTTTTTCCGATGCAAGAAACCTTCTTTTTCGTGCTCAAGGTGATAGGGAGGATTGTCAGTTAAACTCTAATTTTAGTCGGGACGATTGGGAAAATTTACCTTTTGAAGAGAGGCGTTGGTATTATTTTTCTCGAGAAAATGTATTTCGAGTGACTTGCATGCGGCTAATTTTATCTCTGAGTAGTAATGCGTACGTAAATAAATTACGGAAAATTTTTAGATTTTTTAAATTTATGCATAAGTAGTCAAAATTGAAACAATATTTTGCATATTTTATTCTAAGATAATCATTATTTTCAATAATATTAAATCTGTAAAAAGCTAATTTATTACAGAGTTACGATTATGCTGAATAGGTGTTTGAGATACGATTATACCGATAGAGGCGTTGATATATAATAATTATTAAATATTTTTTTACCCATTGTTAAACATTACCCTTAAAACCAGCAAAATCCTCTAAAGACTAGTTACCTCTGAGAAAATCCATTTATCATCCCTCGAAGTCCAGAAATGCTATGTTTCATTGTTCGAGCAAAATATGACTTCTGCGGGATTTGAACTCAAGAAGTAGTCCATCGGGACTAGCTTTTAAAGAAAATCTTTTTTACGTCTACAGTTGGCCGATGTAGCCAACAATACCTATAAAATATCCAGTGTGTATTGATTTTTAAAAGAATTTTTGCTAAATAATAAATCAATGATAATTAACTTATTTTTTTAACAAAATATTTTAGGGCTATATTTAAAAAATTGTTATATGTTTTAAAAGACACTTTCATGCCATTTCTAATAGATTTTTTTTTAAGTTGAAATCCATCAGCAAGTCGTATTTTCTTTATAGCAGCTCTGACGAACGCTAAAGGAAAAATGGGTTTTCACAGTGAAAAAATAATTTTTTAAAGATTTCTTATTAATATGAACTTATTGCTTCAGCATGAGGAAATTTTTCCTGAATCACGAAAAGCTAATTTTGTTTTCTCAAACGAAAACACATCCTATTCATTTTTCTTAAATTTAACTTAAATAAAATGTATACTGATACCTTTAACACGAATTCGTATGTCACTAAAAACTCACTGACTTATTCAAATGAATAAATATAAATTTTTTGTTTTCGAATATATATTTTACTAAAATTTTATAATTTAATAGTTAATTTAATAATAAAACATTTACTTAATATTACATTAAATTAACAAATTTCATTTGTAAAAGTGTAATTTGATTAGCTAGAAATTTAAAAGTACAAATTATACAGTAATTTTTAAGTTTAAACATTTTTGAATATTTTATTCGGTAAATTAAAGGGTGGTTAATATACACAGTTTTATTAATAATTATGACTTAATTCTATGAATAGTTAAGAAGGTTTCATTCGCCAAGAAATAGTCAATTCGAGGTTCTACTATTTAGTTATTTATTAACTTTATAATTATACAAATTTAAAAGCCGGCCAATCCATCATGTAAAAAAAATAATTTATGAACTTATTTTTACCTTTGATTCAGACAGATTGCCAACATTTTGAAACACGTAAATACGCATTTACGGGCGCTTATATTGGAAAATTTTCGGGTTTAATTCTACAATCGTATCCGATCAATATTCTGAGAAACTTTGTCATCTTGGCTATTTGCCACAAAATTTATTTAAGCATTTAAAACTGATCAAATGAGCACGATTAAGCTTCCCGATCGAACTTGTTATAACTCGTTCCGTCACATCCCTACAGAAAGGTCAAATGATAAATCCTGCATTAATCGCGTAGCGTCTAAACCGTATTAAAATGACCATCGAACAACGCGCGACTTTTGCACGCACCATCCACGCATATGCAACACGTGCTCACCCACGCAAACCCAAAAATCACGAAAAAAAAATTACTCCCAATCCCTCGGGGCCCTTCCGTATTCCCAAAAAACAATTTCACGTCTCGTCAAAGCGTTTACGGGACGAGAGCATCCCTTCTTTCAGCTCTAATCCGGCGCTTTCTCGGCCCAAGCGCTCGCAAGGGCCTTTGAAAGCTCGCGCTGAAAGCCTACCTACTCGAAGTGAAACGGAGCGCGGCAAGGAGCGTCGTGTGTGTGTACACGTATACACGCGTGCGCGCGCGAGTGTGTAAGTGTGGCCGCGTGCGCGTGAACGAAGAGGAGAGATGTGCTGCTCTCTCGAGTGAGAGCCGAGACTCGACTCGAGCTGGTCTTGCGGGGCCAGCGAGCTGCGGCCGCTCGGCGGCAGCTGGTCTAATATGGCTACCGGGTGTCCAATTACCTGTGCCCCCTTCCCGCCGCCGCGCGACCGAGCTCCTCTATACGAGCCTGCGGATATCTCGCGCGCTGCTGCGCTGCAGCGCTATGCGCGCCCCGCGCTCGCTTGGAGTTGCGCTTATTTAGAGGCTTCAAACTTGCGTTTGCGAGGGGACGGCTCCTTGGGATTTTGTCGCTTCTGGCTTGGCGATGATTTTTCGATTTTTGGTTTTTTAGGGTAGTTTTGGGTCGGCGAGGATATGATTTTTGATTTTGGATGATTTTATAAATTTATGTTTTACATCGAATACTTGGGATGTATAGAACGTTGGATTGGGGAAAATTAATTAAGAAGTACTTGGGTAAATGATGTCTTAATTAAAGTTTTCAAGAGCTTTCATGTATCAGTGATTTTTCTGCAATCAACTTTCCAGCTAGTATTTTTTGTTCAAGCATGTGTACATAATTTAAATACCTAACGACATTTAGAAACATTCTTAAACAATATTAAATCAAAAAACTATATCCGTCGTAAAATCGAAAATTCGAAAAATCTCAGTCATTGTCAGCTGAAAGCTTTCATTAATAACATTCAATTTTTTTTAACCCATCAAGCTTTAGCTCTTTTTAAAGAAATTATAATATTGATAGTGATGAGTTTATTATACACTATAGTTTTATAAATATCTCATACAATACGATTTGCGATAAACTCCTTATTACATTTTTTATTTCTTTTATATTTATTTATCTCCAATTTGATTAATACTAAAAAATAGACTAAATTATGTTTCAAAAATAATAAAATATTTAATCAATATAGATTCTATATCTATAAAATACAATAAAACACGCCATTGTTTTTGAAACTAAATGACACGGAAGAAGTCAGTATTTACTATTTATTATATTTACAAATTCAACACATAGTGTTCGTGTCATGTTCTTTAATTAATAGTAGTTATTAAAAAACTCTATTTATCAATCAACATAAAACCTAAAAACTATCATTATCATAATTTTTCCAAACTACATTATTACTCTCACTCCATCGCTTTATCAGTTTTTCTATTCCTATTCTTCAACTGAACTCGATCGAGTGAATTCGATCAGAAATCACCTGCGCAGCGTGTGATATGAATTAATTACTATTACGAAACGAGTCTTAAGCAACTATGTGACGAGAGACGAGTTGATCCATCAGTTCTTAGAGTTTAAGCCTCATAACGAGATCCACGTGTTGTAGATCGAATTACAAATTGGCTGTTATTGAATTCTTGAGTATTTCATCGTTATTATTGCTAACAAAATTCGTTTAATAAATAATGCTTGTAAAATTTTAATTGCAACAAAAATCAAAACTTAAAATTGAAATCGCCATCATTCGATACGGAGAAAGTTTTTCATACACGCCTTTTTTTCCACCCTAAAATGCTAAACAATAAACGCCTCGACACGAGAAATCGCAACATCCCTTAAAAAAGGCTCTCAAGTTCGTAACCAAAGGAATTCCTCGCTTAAGATTCTCGAAAAAAACTTTGTTATTACCGCCTCAGCAAAATAAATATTTTCCTAAGCCCCCGGTCGTTCAATGGAATTCTCGCGTATTTTTCACCGAAACTCAGTGCCAACTTCTTCTCAATACCCTCGAGGGGCCGCAGCGTCGGCGGCGGCTCGGCCGTCAAAGAAAAAAGAAACTTCCCTAAAACACATCGGAGCCCAGAGCGCGTGACAAATAGCTCGCGGCCCCAATAATGAAAAATGACGCGAGACTATTGACCGATATCATCGAAAATTCGCGAAGTAGCCGAAGAAAGAAAAGAAAAGCCGACGACGATTTCGTGCAGCGCGCAGCTGAAAATATATGTGAGACGAGGCCACGTGTTGCTGCCGGCGGCCGAGTCAATTTTTCAATTCGCACTGGCTGCAAGGCTGCTCTGCCGGCGCTGCGCGCAGCCTTGATAAACGAGAGCCGCGACGATACGCGCGTGTGTTTACCTATCAATTTCGCGTAGCTAGCGCTGCGACGAGACTCGGCCTTGATAGCTGTGTATGTGTAATATTATAAGCGGATCGGCGCGAGGGAAGATTCGTAAAAAGATAATTTTGTCGAGTGCACGTGGGTGTTTTTTGAGGAGTGCGAGGCGAAGAGGAGCTGACGAGACGAGGGAATTATTTTTTCGTTATTCCGCGAGAGAAGAGCGCGTTAATGAAGTACACGCGAGGAGGAGGATTTTACGCGCGTGCAGAGGGCCAGGCGAGTGTAATTAGCGGCACGTTTAACGGCAAAGAGAGCCTCATTTTTCACGAAATTAAAATTCACCATATCAGTTTACCTTTATGGAGAGCGCCGGCGGCCAGATTAAAATTAGATGAACCCTCTCGCACCAGCGGTTTTTTTAATAATTATTATTCGGTAAAAAGATAAATTCATGTAGCTATTAATTTACGTTCTTATCCTCTTTTTCGACTTTCTTAAACAAAGCCTTTAATTAACAAAAGACAGTGTTTCGTAAATCCCGAAACTCGAAAAATCCATTCGCAGTCCATCTCAGAAAGACGTCTCAAAAGCAAGTAGCGTCTCCTTTTTTTTATCACTCACTTTACGAGCCGCATCACTTGTCGCTGACAAAAGTCGCGCCCAAAAATAACCGTTCTACGAATAATGTGGAAAAGCTCGGAGCACGTGCGATGCAGCGAGAGCGCATAGAGCACAATGGCTCGCGGCCGGCTAAGAGTCATTAAAGTTGCCTGCCGCCTCCTCCTCCTGCTGCGCTTCCGGGGTGGGAAATCGCTCTTAGAAGGGGGTCAAACTCTCTCTCTCTCTCTCTTTCAGTGTCGCGCGAGCGCCAGTGATTTATCGAGGATCGGGCGAGCACTGCACCGCGAGCGAGCAATCAAAGACGCGCGCCCGCGGCTATATTTAGGAGCGATAAAAGAAAAGCCGCGGGTGCTTTGACTCTTTCTCCCGCTCGCGCGAGCGCGCGGAGAATAAAGGATTTGCCTCTCGTCGCAAGTTCGTCTCAAGGCTGCGCTTTTCGCTTCTTTCTCTCCCCCCTCTCTCTCTCGCTTTTTCTTCTCTCTCTCTCTCTCTCTCTCTCTCTCTCTCTGTCTGCGCGCCAGTGATATTTTAACACGAGTCTCGAGGTTGGACGCAAAGCGAGATGGCCGCAGGGTGGTGCTGATTGTGTGCTTTTGTATTGCAGCTGATACAGCGCAGATTTTGGTTGACGAAGGGGAGAATAGCAAAGGGGCCCTGCAGAAAGGGCCCCCAACGAGAAGGCCCGCCGCCAGGCGGATAGCAGGCTAGGTGAGTCTTTATTTGCCTTATTATTTACGTACTTTTTACGTTTAGTTTTAATGATCATCTGACTCTGGCAAAAATTGTTTTTCTTTTTTTTTTAATAGATTTGTAATGTTCATTGTTGTTTGAAACAAGTTTGCAACGTAACCATTCAAAATTGAATCTACATTTCATCGTAAATGTCGGCTGTTGTAAGGGATTATTGAACATGAAAGTATATAAAAATGGGTAATACAAATGTAACAGAATAACAGGAAAGATCGTAAATTTTGATGTACATATTTTGAAATTTCGACATATACTTCTATGATATCTTGAAAGCTTTTCATAA
Source organism: Eupelmus azureus (assembly GCA_030522685.1). NCBI lineage: Eukaryota > Metazoa > Arthropoda > Insecta > Hymenoptera > Eupelmidae > Eupelmus > Eupelmus azureus. The sequence goes on along the minus strand of JAPYZA010000577.1, from coordinate 1,083 downwards.
ACTTTTTATGAATATGCAAAATGTAACTAAAATGCGACATGTAAAAGTAGTTTACATTCACGTGATGAAAGCGCGTTTGTTATCGCCTGGCTATTGAGCAAATTTATCAATAGCCGATAGAGCCGTTTTTATGCGTTAAATACATTTCAAGTCATGCAAAGTTTTCCTAAATAAACCGTTAAACGCATTATTCTAATAATTATGCCTAATAATTATCCAATGCCGTTATTTTTATGCCAGACGTAAACTAGACCCTTTCATGGGGACAGTAAAAAACAACATAACATTTAACATAACAATAAACGTCATTTAAATTTAAAACACGATGCAGCGTCATCTCCGCGAATGTATCTTTCGAAGTAATAAAATGAATCGAATGCTTTTTCGAATCCCGAGAATCCAATGGAAATTCAGCGAGGGCGCGCGTCGGCTATAGAGGAAAGGTGAATGTCAAAATTTATTAGGTCATTCGTCACAAATGCAGCGGACGTGCTGAATATGTAAAATATCATAAAACCGAATAATGTCGGTTTGAATAACGATTTCGACGAGCCCCGGCACGCGAGGACCGGCATTCCGCTCTAGGATTCGCGAAATCAGCGTCCACTTTGCCACGAGAGCAATGCGAGCTTTCTGCAGCTAGAATTTCACCCGGATATAATTATCGGCTTGTACTTTTTCCTCTTTACACGTATGTCTTTATCATCTTTGGAAAATGTCAAATAAATTTATTAACGAGTTGTGTAAAAAAATCTTTTACTTTGAAATTTTATTAGAAAATTAGCTGTTTTATAAAAATATAAAGCAGTCTGAAATATTTCGCCGCGTTACAACTTCATTCGATAAAACTACTTTTCAGCTTAAAAAACTGAAGCAAACTTCTTACAAATCATTTAGCGGATAACTGCTGTTCACCTACAGTTTAATAATCCGTGCAAACTCCCGCAAACTTTTTTACTTCCTCTCGCTAACGCAACCCCAGCGCGCGCGGGCGGCAGTCAGACCGTCAACTTTTCGCGACTATTTCCTTAACGAGAGTAGAGCAAAAAAAAAAGAGCAAATCACGCCCCCGGGGGGGAAGCA
>JAPYZA010000576.1:34547-45942 GCA_030522685.1 Eupelmus azureus | reverse complement strand
ATGTATAATCCAGCAATTCTCTGATAACTTAGTTTTTAAAATCCGTTTAACCGACTGCTGTAAAACCTTTCGGCCCCAGCAATATTAAATAATGCAGCGGCTCGTGCATATATAATAGCGCGTTGGCCAAAGAAAATTACGTTCGCCTATTGCCCTCGGCATAATATCGATGGTATATCGTTCGATTCCCGAATCTGGCGAGCGCGCGCGGCAGCCGCGCTACGGCTCATTGGGCCGGAAAGTTTTGAGCTCTTCCCGCATGGCGCTGATTGGATATAGCTCGTATTGTTGGGTCTTCCTCGCCTTCTAGTTTGCATCTCGATAATCCATTATATGCCCAAGTTGCGAACGCGCGAGCTTCCGTGAGTGACCGCGAGTCTGTGGTAAATGACAGGCTAAAAGGTTAATTTATAGGGCGATTGTTGGATGGTGCGTATTTTTTTGACAGATTTGGTGAGGTTGTAAAGTGGACGGGCGTGAAAGCTTGACGTATAGGAATTACTGTTGTAAAAAGTGGATATTTATTGAGGACGTAAACATAAAATTTGTTTTAACGAAAAACAATGAATATTACGGAATATTCGGAAATTGTATACGTCGGTCATAATTAATTTTACACAATGACCCTGGCATATTTTGTTTGAATTAATTTCATTTCAAGGCAGCAGATCGAAATGCAAATACTGATTCTTTAAGCTTGTAAATTCAGAATTAACGCTTCGATATTTCAATATCATAAATTAGCCTTTTTAATCTCGATATGGATAGTGTATCACATTTCTTATCGAGTAAACGTAATAACCATAAAAACTTATTCAATCAAATCCGCAAAATCAGCATTTCTCCGCTGGCAAGTATATCAACGAATTAATATCAAAGACTTTCCTACTCGACATCTGCCGGCTCACATTGCGGAAGTGAAAGCGCGTATATTTTCTGAATAAACAAGAGCCACGCAAACTTCCCTTTTTGTTCCTCACCTAACTCCTGCCAAGCCAGCACATGCAGCAGGAGGCGAGGTTAAAAAGTTGACTGACCCCAAAGCTGGCCTCGGTTTTATGGTGCCCCAGCCATTTTTTGCAATACAGACGTGACATCGTCCGAGCTACACGCAAGAAAGAGCAGGAATTTCTCTCAGCCAACTATAACTTTGTAACTTTTTTTTTAAGTAGACAAGTTATGGATACTCTATAACTAATAATGTTGCTTCTTAGGGGGAATTATACTGGGCGGTGTACTCGTATATTTTTGTTTTCTTTTGTGAAATGTTTACAAGGCTACGGTGACCAATTAGATACTGGCTAAAATTGCTTCAAGGTACTGATTTTTTTTCATTAATTTGTAGGATTAATTGAACAACACCTTGGTCAATATTTTATGAAATTTGAACTTTTTTCAATAAATATTCTTATTTTGTGATATTTTATCTGTTATAAATTCCGAATTATGCAGAAGACTGTACTGTTGTATACGACACAAACTAATTATCCCAACAAAAAGCTAGTCTTTCCATAAGCATTCAAAAACGAATCAACCCTCTAATAATTTAATAATTTTGGATAATTGACTATTATCCAAAAAATTTCGATCCGCAAGCCTCGCTCCACCGAAATCTATCAATCACACTAACACCACAACCCCCGATCTCCATCCCACGTCCTCCTCTATTTATTCAAACAAAATTCCGGCAATCTGCTTATCCGAGATCCAATCAATCCCCCCCTTCCCTCCAATTACCGATTCCTCTCCACGCCATCCAGCCAGCTCAGCGGCGATCAATCAATAAGACGTTAAGGCGAGCGAGCACGAAGCCGGTTATATACCTGCACAAAGCAATGCATCAAGAGCCCGCGTTTCTAAGCGATCCTCAAACGAGAAACTTGTTGCCACCTCGCGCATCGCCTTAATAAGCGACCCTATCGTCTTATACTCGTAGCTCCATCAGAGTGGTCCGCTCGCCGTTTATTATTTCGCCTCGATGGGAGCGAAGTTCTGAGGCTGTATTGCCAGGCCGAAAATGCACTTTACGAGTTGCAATATGCGCGACGAATGCTGGGGTCGGGTATGAAGACGGAGGTTTATTGACGAGCTGGGTTTGAGTTTGTGTTCTTTGGTAGGATTAAAGCGCGAGTTTATTTTGTTGTTTCTTCTTTTTAAGTGCCGAGGTGGAAGTTTGGTTCAAGCTTTTTTCGGGGCGAATTTCGCGGGGCTTTATTAGCTTGTAAATCTTGAGGGGAGTGCTGTGGGGCTGGATTGCAGAGGAAGTAACACGGTTTATGAAAAACTGAAAGCCGAGGCGCGCGAGAGAATTTTATTGGGCTTTTATGAGGGAGACGCCGGAGTGGAAGGATTTGGATTTACTTTTGAAAGAATCTTCTTTTTTCAGAATGTTAATATTCTTTTTTATCTAATAAGGATACGATTTGTTTTTGAATATAGAGTATATTTTTAATTCCTTTGTTCTAATCGGTAATTTTAAAAATCTACCACCTTTAATTAAAATACACCACGTATTGCATTTTACTTTTAAATTTATTTATTTATTTTATTTTATTTTAACACATTAAACGGGCTAGCAGCCCTTTACAAGAAAAGTATAAATCAAGTAAAACCATAAAATCAATAAACATAATTAATTAAAATAAAAAAATCAGTAACGATTAATTAACGTAACTTTTAATCAACGAGTAGAGCGTCCATATCCATTTTCTAACTTTCTACTTCGCGCGAAAACTAAGAAACAATTTCGCCCATTAACATTCTGTATACACACGTCGGAAGCATAAACGTGACCACCAGCCCGTATTTCATACTGCAGCGGCAAATAACTTGGCGCGATATTTCCCTCACCCTGAAGGTACATATTTGTGGAGTTGTCGGTACACTTTGTATATAGAAGCTCCGGGCTGTGCTCTTATTGGCTCTCCATGCAACAATTCTACGGTCGGCGCGGTCACACGCCTGGGAAGGATAGCATTGACCCGTAAAAGCACGTGCAGAAGACAAGTTGAAATTGCGAATGACATTTTTTTTGGTTCGGCTGTTGGATAGTATTTTTTTAAGGAATTTTTCTATTAATTCGATAAAATTAATAATGAAAACTATAAAAATGACTATATCCAATGCTATCTAGTTTTCGAACTTTTCGAATTAAAAATCTCGTCACACCCACCCCACTAAACTCGTAGGCGCGCTCCATTCACCACAAACCGGCATTATAACATTTCTATTTATACGTCTACGCGCGCGCACGCGACACAAAAGCCAATTATACTCCCTCGACAAAAACAGCGTCTTCCATTCCATATAGTGTGCTTCGTGCACACAAAGACCGGCCACTGCGCCGTTGCCCCGAGATGCTGCAAAGACAGACAGGCGGCGTACGTGTCTCGATGCCACGGGGCATACACGGCTAACTATATACGCGCGCGCTTTGTATAGTTGAAGCTGGCAACGCATACACATACACGTACAAAAGAGCAAGAGGGAGAGAGCAGAACGCGGGGATTATTGAATGAATTCACGAGTTTACGGCGGACTCGGATGACGGAAGGACGTGAGAGGTCGGAGTGACGCCCGGAAAATCGCAGAGTGCGAACGCTAACGGGGAAGTAGGGGAAGTCGGTGGTGGGAATGATGATCGTGCGAGTGTGGGTGGATGTGGGTGGTGAGGTTTTCGATGATGATTCGATTGTGGGCACTTGAGGGAGTTTCGTTATGGAGGTGGGTTAGGAGTGATGTAATTGGGTTTTATTTGGGTGGTTCGGCAGATGATGAACGGCTGGGTTATTTGGGTTCGAGATTGTTCTGGAAAGTGAATTGTTTTGAGCAAGGTTTTTTCCGAAATATTTTTGTGATTTGTGTTAAATTATTAGTGCTGCTTTTGTAAGATAATTCAAATGTGTTACTCTTTTTGTTCAGGGATTTTAAATGTTTTCTCATTTTGGTATTACTTTTTTATTTTCTTCATTTAATTTTTTCTTTTTCATACTTTGTTTCTTGAAACGTATTTTAGTTATTTTATAATAAGGAAACTTACGTTTAGTAATCGAAAATTTTAGGAAATGAGACTATAAAAGACATTAATATAATATTATCAAAGATCTGTTATTGAATAGTAATTGATTTTCTTTTTAACTAAACTACAAGTAGTACGTGTTTTAGTTAAGTACGTAAACATTTAGCAAAATATCTGAAAATTAATTTTAATAGTACACGGAAAAGTAACAAGATATACTAGCACATTATGTCGACGAAATTTAATTAAGCTAACTTTGTAAGTGAATTCCTGTTACTGGTAGTCAAGAAAAGCTTGTCGTGTAAGCACCTAATAAAGATAAAATAATGTAGTAGCACACCAGTCTAACTCTACAACCACCTTTGAAAACTATTTAAATTTTCAAAACCATTTAATTCACAACACAAATTCAATAAAACGCTCACAAAAACTCCTCAACACACAATCTCCATAAATTTATTCACCGTATCCCCACGCAAATACCCAAAGATTTTAAGAAAACTGCGCACCACTCGCTGTAAATAAAACCCAGCGGCACGAAAACAGCCGCTCTAATACAGACTTCCGCGCAGCCGGAGATGCAACGCTTTATATTCCGTCAATCATTCCCGTATCGACTTCGGCCAAAGCTTCGCCGTGAAATTCTTTACGGCGTAATAAAATCTCGCAGCTCTTCGGGGGATGAGGCCGACGAAAGCCGACGCCGCCTCTATGAATTTATATAATATAAGCGCGAGCTGTCTTTTTTTATCCGTGGCCTTCGGCTGAGAAAAATATCAACGTCCCCGTGAGGAGAAGTGTGAATAGATGCGTGCTCAAATGCCGGCGTAACGACGCCGGGGCCGATTGTTAGAGTAAGTACGAAACTTTTCTTTCCCGCGGTGACATAATGCAAAATGTTCTGCGCTTGCTCGACTGTAACTGCGACTCGCTTTTACTTCTCCTCCGTCCGTTCTTTGCGGCTTACGTAATTTTTATAACGATTGCGGATTGGGTTTGCGTAATTCGCCCTCGTTATGGGCTTGTTTATATTTCTGGAATGCACTGTGATAAAGGCAGTTGTTTAAATTATTGATTCGGTTGGGGACAACGAATAACGATTTTGCTTAAAATTTTATTTTTACCAACGATAACGAAAGTTTTTATTACATAGGAGAAAAAGGAAATATGAGAATTATCGTATTGATGTAGCATTATTTTTACTCGTTGCTAGCTATTTAAACAATCACGAAATATTTTTTCCTTAAGAATATCATCTATTCTGAACCATATCATTAACAATAAGCTCATCAAGTAAACGAGCTTTTCCACCCTCGTAGCATCTTCTTAGAATTAGCTCCCTTTCTTCAATAACGTCATACCTCCGGACATCCCCAAAACAAACAAGACAACATCTTTGTCCCCTACCTCACCTCTAAATCAAACGACTCCCCCTTAAAAAAACGAGACATATTAACGCGCGAAATACCAAGACTCTCCCACCTCTAGGATCCCCCTGACGTACACTCATCATATTTGCGAAAATTAAAAAAATCTTGGTTTTGCACTTCGGAGCCTGTTTGTTTGAGGAACGTGACGAGCGCAGTAGGAGAAGACCGAGCTCTGCGCAGAGTCGCCTGTTTGCCGTGGGCTTATTTTCGCTAAAAGCTCACGTTTACATCCATCCACGTGCGGATGCCGGTGCTTTTACCGGTCCAAAGCTTCGGCTCCCTTGCATAATCATGTAAAAGCACAGCGTGATCGCTTTTTATCCAGCTGGAGTTTCTAGTCTCCATTTCTCTGTTTTTTTTTCCCCGTTTCGTTTGGTTTTTTGGCTTGTGAAAATAGGCACGAAATTGGAAATGAAAAAAACATGTATGCTAATTGAAAGCTGCCGATTACGAATTCGAAGCCAACGGAAATTTATTCAACAGCGAACTTTAGCAATGAATTACACGAAAATAGTCTTACTGCAGTCTCGCGTTCTAAATTCCAGAGAGTATTGAGAGCAGCCAGTTCAACTTTCTTACCTTCGCCGCGATTTACCTTTCATAAATTTTACGCCTAGAATTATAATTTCACATGTAATTTAATAACCACAGAGAAGTCTTATAAATTAACCATATTATTTACACACCCCTACCAAACGGAACATTGTACGTATGTATACCAAAGAGAAACGTTACGAATAAATGATTAACCAAAAGCTGATATATCAAAGGCAGCAGTAGCTCACTCGTGCAATGTAATAATAAAAAAAAAGCCGCGTAGCCTCCCCAGTGGGTCTTTTCGAGTTACTTAGCGCGGCCGCGCGGCCGAGTGGATTTATTAGAGTTGGGTTAATTTTTAACGAAGCTCTTCGTGAAATTCGCAAATATTCCGCGAAGAATGTGAGTTGGCTCTCGGGAGGGAAAACCGAGGTAAATTGCGTAAGTAGCGCTTTGCGGCTTGCTCGCGGGGTGAATCGCGTTTGAAAAGGTTCGTTACAGAAATAATTAAAAGGAAATGCGGGTTTGTGCTTGAATAATCCTGGATGAAACGTAGAAACAAATGTTGTAAAGGCTTTTTAATGTAGAAAGTTAAATGCAGTTATAGAAGAGTAAGCAACTGTTCTAAAAAAAACTTTTCTGTATACCTCTCCCTTTTGTTAAAATAAAATGATACTTTTATTTTCCTCGTAAATCCCTTAATCTATTGTTTCCATTCGCCCTCAACTGAATCGGCATTAATCAGTAAACAATGAATCCCAACGACATCTCATAAATAAATTCAATTCCCATGTTCCTACATACATTCCCCCCGCAAACGCCTCCAAACCCAACCAAACCCTCCCCAGAAAAGCCTTGAAAACAAAGCATACATCCATACCTGTAACCCTGATTAGCACCAACAATCTTGGGGTAGATAAGCGGCGACAGTCCGATCGCCGTGGCGTAGATCCAGAACACAGCGATGTACTTCTCGATGCTGCTATGGGTGATGATGTTCTTGTACCTGAGCGGCTGGGCCAGCGAGGTTAGCCGATCGACGGCTATAGCTACGGTTACCAGTACGCTCACGCTGCATAGGGCTATTAGCACGCAGTAGGGCACGACGCAGAGGCTGGAACTGGGCCCGCCGACGCCGCCGCCAGCGGCGATGTCCGGTGCGTCGGATAGTTCTAGGTAAGTGCCGAACGGCATGAACACGCCGACCTGTTGAATAGAGAGCGGTGAGGCTGCGGTTGGATGGGAGGTATGAGGGTAGAGGGACGATTCTGTTTTTTTGGGCTTACCGACGTTTTGATGTTGTTCAGTTGCTAAACTGTTTGAATTTTCGTTTTTTTTTCTTTCTTAAAGGTAGAAGGAGAAAATGTTTACTAAAAATTACTGTGTTTTTTATTAACTTTTTTTTATTAACAAAGGGGCAGAGTCGTAATAAGAGAAAAATTACCATGTTTTTGTACTAAATTTTGATAGAATTGTAGTAAAATTAATATAGTTCTATCGATATTTGGTACAAAAGATAGTAATTTTTCTCTTACTGTGATACCACCGTTAGTAGAAAACAATTTTTAGTAAAACACTTTCTCCATGTAGTTAAAAGATGAGAAAATTAATACACGAAGGAGTTTTATAGCTTAATACTATTGTTTATAAATTAGAAAATGTCGGTAAAGAACAGCTGACCGAGGTTACCTTTAATTAGCAATTCAGATACAGGTCATTGTAGAAACTTGAAATTGGTGCGCTTGTTAGGGAGTTCATGTTTAGAATGATATTGTTCTGTTTGCGAAAGTTATTTAGAAATTTGAATAGAAATATAAATTAATTTTTAAATGAGTTATATTTAATAAAATGTTAATTCATTTGATTATAAAAAATAGGTGATTTTTTAAGTCTATTTTCCCCTGAAAGCATTTTATTCAAAATGAACTAGTATTTCGCTGAGTACGTTATTGAAAGTCAATGACATTTCGTTTGGCGGTGCATTAAAATAAAAAACAAAGCTAAAAGCGAATAATATGAGATACTGGAATATTTGGAAATTCGAGTATCGCGCATACACAGCTTATCCTTAATTTCGTTGAAGCTCTTCGTACTGTGTTCACGTATTTCCAATTAGGTTGGTCTCTCGGAATTGATAACAGGTGCATTTGAAAGCACTACAAAATCTTAAGCAAAGGGAACATTTCGATAGAATATCGAATATAGAAGATGAAATTTTTCTTTTAAATATTGATAATCAAATTTTTTGTGCATGGCAAAATAAATGTAAAATTTCTTCCTCTAAAGGAAACAAGATTGTCAAAGAGTGGATAATCCAATTTTAATATAGAAGACCCTACGCACACTGAATTCTAATTAAAGTTTTCAATTAAATTTTAATTAGAACTGTTTGTACTTCCTGTGCTTCTACTTAAAAATTTTTCGTTTATTGAACATTTTTGTTGCCTTTATAAAATTTATAATGCCTAAACAATATTATCGAATTGTTTTTTAATTCACATTAATCCTAGTTTTAATATATTTATTCTATTTTTAAATATATTATTAATCATCACCAAAAATTTTATTAACGTTCATTTAAACGATTTTCATAAATTCTTGTGTGGAATTTTTCACTTTATAAAATTAAAAAATTCCTATTATATCATAAATACGAAATTGAAAAACACTCAAAAATATTTAAAATCCATATATTAACACATTAGATCATTTAGTTTCTCTATTTAAAATTTATAAAGGTGGTACTGCAATGACCGAGAAATCAATAAGAGTATATAAAATTTTTTTCTTTTAAATGTTTAACAATTTAAGATCTACCGTTCAAATTTGTTCAAACACTTTGTTTTCAATTTTAAATTTCAAAGTGAGTGACTCAAATGGACACTCACAAACAAACAATTTCGTCCAAACCTCTACCATAACTACAAAGCAACAACTCCACACTCTTTCTAACCAAACCAACAGTACTCCACAAGCCCACCGCACACGCTGATGCTGTCCTTTACCTCCAGCACCTCCATTAATAATCAGAGCCGTCCCTCGCCCATCACGGCTACACAATCTAATAGCTCACGTCACATTTCAGCGCGCGTACAATAAACAGGCAACGCGCGCTGCAGCAACACACACACAACTCACCCCAAAGTCGCTGACGGCCAGAGAGACGAGGAGGCAGTTGGAGGCCGTCCTGAGCCGCTTGTACCTGTAGAAGGCCGCGAGGATAATGGAGTTACAGCCGACCGTCAGCAGCGAGAGGACAAAGACGATCAGAGTGGCCAGGACGATCGTCACCGGGCCGAGCTCGTCGGCACCGCCGCCGCCACCCGCGAGTCGAGCTGGTCCAGCGGCAGCCGCCGACGCGTCGGTTAGCCTCGACACGCTCGGCAGCAAGGTGCTACTTCCGGCTAGGTTCAAGCTGCCGCCGCCACCGCCGGGGATCTCGCTGGCAAGCGCGACCGCCGCTGCAGCCGACGACATTGCCGAGGATGAGCGATCCTGTCTGGGAAAAGTGAGGATGCTTTTAGGAGATTTTTTTAGGGTGGTGGGTGGTTTTTGAATTGTGGGAGTGGTGTAAAGTTTTTGCTGAGTTTTTGATGATTTGGTGAAGCTTTTGGGGTATTGTGAAGAAGGGATGTTTTTTAAATATATTGTTGCAAAATTCTTTAGTTGAATAATTATAAAATTCAGATACGATTATTATGTTGCGAACTATTTTTAGATCTATTTTTAATCCTTTAATACTTAGTGTTACTTTAAATGTAATACGTTAAATACATTACTTAAATAGTATTTATTAATTTAAAACTATTCAGAAACGATAATTTTGAATACGACATTTTAAAATTATATCTTACTTTAATTTTTCAAATCATGCTTGGGTGCCAAAAGATTAAATAAAAATCCAACTAAAGCATCCGCAAGTTTTCTCTATAAAAAATTCTTCACACATCACCAACACAGCATTCCATAAAACTCAACTTTCATCTCAAAGTAACGTCCACGTGCCCAAGAAAAGTTTCACCTTTCACACGGACGAAGCAGCTCTCATCCTCGAAAAAAAAATAAAAGAAAAATCACACCTATCCAAGCTCCACGCACTAGCAAGGCTGACATAAAAGATAGATAGGAGAAACAAACCGTATGTGCTGACGGCGTCCGATCAGCCCTGAGATCCAGGCCTAGGTCAGGTTCTCCTCGTGCGACCGCGACATGCCGGCCGGACGTCCGCCGCGCGTCTCCGGACCGCCGCCGTGGTATCCGCTCCCAGCTGCTCGTCTACTACTGCTGCTACCGTTGCGGCTTGTCTCGGCGCGGTTCATTCGACGAGCTGCTGTCCTCGGGTCTGACCTACACGCCCCTGAAATTTCATCGGTGTTCTCGAATTTTTTTATCGACTCTTGAAATATTAATACGACGTTGGCGCGTTGTAAGGAATTAGGCTAAGATAAGATTAAGAGAGAGCTTTGCGGAGGCGTTCGAGTTACGTCTGGCCGCCATTACCAAAACATTGGCCGATTAAGCCGACATCCACTGTATGCTTAAAAGCAGGCCATGGGAATCCCCTTCATCGAAATCAATCCCTCGTCCCTCTTCTCTCGTCAGCCGCTGCGTCTGACCCAGATTCCGCGTATCGATATCGCACATCGGGACCAGCCCCCCTGGATCTAGTCCTTCTTCCATACAGACATCGATCTCGCCGCAAGCTCGCCCTTAGCACACAACTTTTCCATAAATGTATATATATACTCACGTGGGAGCTCGGTGCTGGCCGCTTGGTAGTCACGGAAGCAGCCATGGCTCGGCGAGCCGAAAATGGACGTGAAAAATCGCGCCAATTCGCCGAAAAAGCCAGCGGGCGACTCCGTCTGCGTGGATAATTGGATTAGATTCGCGCGCCGCCTGCTGTGTGTGTGTATGCGTCTGTGGCCTTGGCCCCCTTCCTTCCGGCCGTCACTTGACTTTCATGGGGTACGATGAGTTTTCTCCTTTATTTTTTGCGGCCTCCGTGGAGCCTGCGTGGCTGATCTATCGCGCCAGAGCGACGGCCAGGCTGAGACTGAAATCGAGAGCCGAACTGTGAGATTAGAGTGCCTTTTTTCAGAGTTGAGGGAATATTGTATAGGGCGATAGTGAGGGGAACTATATGATGAATTGTTTGGCGAATTATATAGGAGAAATTAGATTGGGGCTATGATTGTAATATGATATCCTTTATGTATGAAAATGTGTTATAGAATGTAACTTAAAACAAAGGTCTTTGTTTGCTTGGAAACATTAATTATTAATTATGCAAGTAAATTGAAGTTATACAGAAATAATATGATCTGTATGTTTGAATGAATTTAAGGAGATTAGCAGCGAGTGTAGCCAGACATTGCGTCACTATGGATTCCATATTGTTGAGACTTTT
>JAPYZA010000576.1:0-34527 GCA_030522685.1 Eupelmus azureus | reverse complement strand
TTTTTGTTTTCTAAAAAGAGTATAGATTGATCGCTTTATAAGTAATCTTTTTTTGTTTTGAAAAAGAAATTAATCGAAACATATTATAGTCTGTATAAGTTAATAAAATTAAATTTAATATAAGGGACCTTTATGCCCGACCATATCAAAATTGTACTACTTCACACTAAATATTTAATTCTTTTCAAGCAATTAATAAAAACAAATTATTAATCTCCAACCATACAGTCATTTCATAAAACTGACATAAAACCTTCAAACATTTATTATCCATCTACATTCATCAGCATCTAAACCGTTTGAAAACCGCATAAAATATAGCACCCTCCGACCCCAGCGTTAAACGCGTTTGCTCGTCTTTTCTCCGGAGTCCTCGAAAACACACACGAAGAACTCGTCCATTAACATTCAAGCTCACGAAAGCAATTCCCTGTTTGCAAGTCAATTACGCCTAGCGCTCTCTATTCACATATACCGTAGGGGTGGAAGACCTAAAAATGACTCTTTGAAAGTGCATTCGTATATACGCTCGTGCGTACGTATAGTGATGGGAACGACGCGTTGAATTACGAGGAAAAGAAACTCGGCTATATTTAGAACGGGTTGTCCCGCGCATTAGTCACAGGGGAACGCCATACGAGTCGTGACTCGGCGCTTCTTGAGACATTCCGTAGTGGTTGTTTTTCGAATGTGGCTCTTCTCGCGTTGACACGAGAACGCGTCGTTATGCGTAACGTGCCGATGGTTTTGCAAATGTTATGTATATTTTATGAAGGGTAATTCCGGGTGTTGGATGTAATTTCATTTTTGCGAGTGTGATGGTGGTTATGTGTTGATGATTCAGACTTGGACAAACGAGATTTTAAAAAATTGGTAAATTTAAACATGTGTTATAGGGGATTAAAATTAATTTATGAAATTGAAAGCGTGTTGCCTAAACAACATGTAATTAAAAGAATTATAATAAATTCAAAACCGTCTTCAAATTTTTTTGAATTTATATTGTCGATTTGATGTTTTAAGCATATGTTATAATAATTGTGCAAACAAATTAAAATTGTTAGATATTGCATACTGTGGAGGAAATATTTTTCTAATTTTCAAGCAAACAATTGTTGGGAGCCATTTTTTTAAATGATTGATTTCTTTAGGTCTTAATATATCTAACAATCTCAAATAGCGAAATGGTTTAAAGATTATTGTTTAACAGTTGTTTTACTGTTGACACAAGATTTGTTTCGATTTAGTTTTTTTTTTTTTTTTTTTTCATAGATTTGTTCAAGCGCCATTGAAATGAAAAATTGAGATGAATCACAAAGCGGCCACTCGTTCAAGCGCAGATATTTTTCCGACGCTTTTATTTTCTTTTCAAAAACGTAAAATTTCGGGAAGTTTATATGTGGGTATATAAAAAAATTACGATGGATATGTGAGGAGATATTTCGGTCAGGGTCATAAATCATCTTTAGTAGAAATTAAAATAAATATTTGTTAACACGCGGTCAAATTTCTATTCATCTATTTTAGTACTAAAATAATTGGTAAATAAAATAAAATAATATTGTCAATATTATTTCTATTTTATTAAAAACTATTTTTATAGAATTTACTGTGCTTTTATATAAATTTAATATAATATATTATAAAGTAATATATTTACATATTATTAATAGAACTCATAGATAATGAGCGATAATCACTTTGGTTCCTAGTTTTATTTCATCAAGGTTTCTTTCAAATGAATTGAATAAAATTACCTCGAATTTTTCTTCCAAGGATGAATAAAATATGCACTACTGACTGCATTTAAATAATAGTGACGAACTAGTTTTTTTCTTGGCATCAAGGCTTTTTTCGAAAATTTTACCTTATTTAAAATATGGGTATAATAAACTTTCAAGGGTGGTATTTTATATTTTGCACCATATTATCCCTATTAGTCACGGTTTTTCAAGTGCTTGTTTCTTTTTTAATTTTTTCATCTCGATCTAATCTCTTGAGAATACTTCAGTTCCCTTATTTTTTACCCTCATAACATAAGAGTATATACCTTGACCCTTGATATTCAAGTACTTTTTTTTATTCATTTTGTACATTTTCTCATGTTGAATTTATTATTTTCTTCGCCAAGAAATGTTCTGTTTACTTCAAAACGCCTGATTCTACTATTTAAATTTTGTCAATAAACACCACGCATGTTGGTACAGCTATTTTAGTTTTACTAAATAGTTTATGTGTATGTTGAGACTTTTCTGTGAGATACTATTATGTCGTATAGAATATTGTAATATAAAAACTTTCTCACAAGATTGGAATACTTCCACTGTTTTTATTTTCGTGGTCTCTGAATTACATTATTTGATATTCTATACACTTCATTTCGAAAAGAAAACTATGTAGAAGTTTTCAAAACTTAATAAACTGATTTTTAAAAAGTTAACATCCATAAATAATCTTTACATTTCTTGTTAACATTTTCTTTGAACAATCTTTAGTGTATCCCACCTTACTCAATCAATCGAATCAATTCAAACTTCCCAAATCGCCAGACACTTTATTTCCGTCCAACCTATAAATAAACCCTCACACGCCCCAACCGAGCCCATCCAATTCACTCACCACGACACCACCCCAAAAATAAGCACCTCGCGCATAATTTTTTCAACCATCAACCTCAAAGCCAGCCTCGCAAACCCCGACTCCCGCCGCCTCCTCCCTCCCCCTGCAATTCGTCAAGCAATTTCCCCTCCCAGAGTACCCGCGCCGCATGATCAAAGAGGCTCTGGCGAAATTTCCATCCTGCTCAAAGCCAGCCGCTCTCCCTCCGCAAAGAATCACATAAAGCGAGACGGATAGTCGCGCCAGGTGAATACGTCGGGTCAAGTCCTGTATACGAGGAGAGCTCGAGGGAGCAGCCGCCCCTCGGCTGCTTCGCTCTTCTCTCGCGCGCGCGTGTCCCACTTTTTCTTTTGCGCGGCGCAAGAGCACGCGAGAGCCGAAGAAAGTCCGACGTTTGCGCGTTTTTACGGGGCCGTGTTACGCGAGCAGCGTAGTTTGTCAACGGATGAAGATTCAGGGCGGGCATTTTTTCGCTGAGAAATTGAAGGAGGTGGAGGGAAAAAATTGAGTTGCCTGGGAGCGGGAGGAGATTCTGAGGTGGTTAGGAGGTGGGATAGTGTGGGGATTGGATTAGGAGGATTGAGCTGGAGTTGAAAAATATTAAGGTCCTATGGAGGTAGTGGCAAAAAATGAGATTAACGCCGAGTACGAAGAGGGAATTTTCTGACTAAAATTACTGTGAATGCCACGTGAAAAATCATGATGTCACGTGAAAATTGCTCTGATTAATGGTAAAGAATATCAGCGTGCTCACTATCATAGTTGTGGTAATTTTCATAAGAAAATTTTACTTCTGTGGATAACATTCATGATCTGTCACATAAATTCAAAATGTAATTTACTTAGATTCATCATTTCAACTTTTTTTAACAGAATTTTTCATATTTTTACGATAGTATAAAAAGACTCCCGTTTAACTAATTTCAAGAATCAATAAATTATCCATCCTTAAGAAGTAACGCCTCTAACTTCTAACCAACCTTGCATCAACGTCAAGCATCCAATTATTTCAACATTCCAAAACCCACAATTTCCAGAGAAAAAAGAATTCTCCTAAAACTCCGTTAGCCCACCTAACAACCTTCCCCAACGAGTCCACGTACATATAATACCACCCCCAACACGTCCCCCCAGTGATTTCGAGCGTTGTGCAGGTCGCTAAGGTGCAATTTATACAAGAACGCCGCTGCTGCATCAGCTGGCCCTGCGACGCTACTGTTCTCCGCGGGACGCTAGTGCACAATTATCATTAACGTATTTCTGCTCGGACGTCGACGAATAAAGCGAGACGATACTATTTCTTATCATTCGGACAATGAAGCGTAAATATATACCTGCTGGTTTTTGTTTCGAGAGGCCAGGCGGTTTGATTAAAAAAATAATTAAAGGCGAATGTTTTCGAGGGGTGGAGAAGTGGCTGCGATGTTAATTAAGGAGCCTGATATATGTACTGGTGGAAATATGCGCAGTTGTTAAAATGGTCGATTCGATTACGGGAGTGCGTGTTTTGTTGGGCGCGTCGTTTAATTTTAGTTTTGGGCATATTTAAGAGGGTGTGAAAAAAGATGGCGGTAATCTTGTGTTCAATGAATATGCAAAAATTGTTATTTCGAATTCAGCGGTGGCTGAAGTCAGCTTCTTTTTTTAATAAATATTTATGATGGTAGGAAATTCAAGGACCCTGGCTATTGATTTAACGAGCTAAAAATAGCTTTATTATTTTATTTTTTAATTACGTTATATTCTGCATTTCATCTCATTGTTGAATATTATAAAATAAAATGTAATTAGACGGTCTCTGTATTCCAGCAATATTACAGTTCGATTAATTGATAAACCGCAAAAAGCAATTAGGATAGCCAAATAGTAATTGGGTATGATATGAAGTTCAATAATAAATGCAGACAATATCGATTGTTATTTAGTGTAAAATCAATTATTGTGGTTTAATGTTTATATTATTTAATATAAAAATACTTTTATGATAAAAAATAATGAAAATTCGATAAAAACTATATTTTACTAATTTTTGTAACAATTTTTATAAATATATTTTATTTTAATGAAAATTTAAAACTTATTTTTTTAAAAATCCTTGTACTGGCTAGAATGGTATCCTTGTAAAATAATAAACTGACTTACATTTAAAGATTAAAACCAAAACTAAAATTCTATAAATTTGCGGTAGCCTATACAAGTTTAATAACATATATAATTACAATTTCTTTAGTATCCAGCCTAAAAAAATTCAATAAACATTTATTTATACAAACAGAAACGACGGAATCTCGCCTATATTTCAAACTCAAATCTTTCCTTCTTCCCGATCCAACTCATTACAAGCCCAAATAAAACATAAACTAAAGGTCCAACCCCTCCCCGAATCCCTTTTTTCTCCTAATTTCATATATTCTCCCGCTCTCTCAAATACACCCCCGAAAAAGCCCGAAGGATCCAGCCACGCATTAATCTAGCCTCACTCGGCAGCCACACAATCCGATATACGTTACATCGTCCTCCGTAAAATTGGACTAATTCGCCGCCCGTGAAATTCGTCAATTAGCCATCGGAGGCCGAGGGAGAAAGCAGGCATAAATCCAGCAGCCTTCGGCAGCTCGGACCACAGCCTCGAAAATCCATCCCACAGCTATTTGGGTCAGAGTGTAAGCGCGTGTGAGGCTTCCGATTAATAACCGTATCGCACCAACGGGTTTCGTGCTATTTTTTCTTTTTCGAATTGGCAAACGGAGGAGTGGGTGGACTTGAAGGATATGGCAGCGCGACGAATGTCTGTTTGGGTGTCGGATTTTTCGATCGAGCTTAGCAAGGAGAGGGTCCAGCGTAGGTGTCTGTGTCTCTGTAAGAGTGGGCCTTTGTAAACTAATCCAGAGCTGAGGAATACGGAAGTGAATCGGGCTCCAGAGGGGTGTTGTGGATGTTGAGGGATGCGGATGTTTCGGTTTGATTTATTGAGGTAATGCGATAGCCGTGGCGAGAGGTTGGTAATTGATTTTTAATGGCGGTGCTTTTTGGTTTATTAGATGCTTTTATCTGGTATCGAGTAATGTGATTACGAAAGGAGCGGATGTAAGTAGATTTTAGGATTTTTTATTCCGTTTCCGAATAAAAAGTATTAAGTAGGTCGTTCTATTTCATTCAAAATTTGTTGTACCAAACGCTAATGTTTCAAATAACACCGAGCACGAGTGTTTTTCCGTAAGGAAAGCAAGGGTTGAGCAACAGCCACAATTATACTGTTATTTAGGCGACCTACTTACGCACTTATAAGGTCTTATTTAATTTTTTATTGTAATTTTTTATTAAAAAAGTCCTTAAAATCATTATTGAATATAAACCAACTGATTTTACCAAGAGACTTCAACACCCACGAAAGCCAACTACCGCAATACTCGAAAAGGTCGAATCATTCTACTATAAAAAAGATAACCTCAGTCGGCCGTACCATAAAATTCCGGACTTATCTCAACGAGCGGCGTTTAATTTCCTGCGACATCCAGCTAAAAAAAGCCTCGCCTCTTTTTCATTCCACTGCCAAGCGTACACGTCGACCGTACAGAGAGCGTAATAGCCGACAGAAAAAGACACTCTCTCAAAAGCTACAAACGACGACACAGAAGCTCCTTGACAAGAGGATCTCTTTTTGCCGTGTAAGGATCGCGTGTTAGCGATTCTGCTTGAAGCGAAATTCGAAGCTCGAAAAAAAGCACGCCTTTGGCGAAGCCGATTGACGAATGGACCTTAGCTTGCTCGTGCGAGCCTCAAGTGTTCGTTTGTTAAAGGGAAGATTGGACTGTATATGCTTCGGTTAGAATGTAAGGCGGAGTTGTTTTTTATGATACTCGGTTCTTGGATCATGAGCGGATAAGCTTGTTGTTTGTATTTGCGTTTATGAAGGAGTGAAAAAACATTGTAGTAATGTTCTTTTTGTTTTGGTAGTGAATTGCTTAGCAATGAAAAATACCGCGAGGCTTTTCTGTTCCACTCGATTCAACGATCCAATAAAGTGAATATCATAAATAAATTATTCCATTGTTTGTACACGCCACGTCATTTGCATGAATTATACCTTACATTACCCAAATTCAAATATTTAGAAACAATCCGCTCCGCAAAACAGCCCCGCCGACCTCTCGGCCAGCCGAAGCCACCGATTTTCATCTAATAAAATCCCCTCAAATCCTCCGGGTGTGCCTTCGTCGCCAAAAACTGTCCCCTCTCGAACACTTCACAATCCTGCCGCGGAACAGATTTGCCCGTGGGATAAATTCAGCCGTACCCACATCCTCTCATCTACATCTCCCTCTTCTCAAACGACAAAAAAAAAGAACCGGATGTGCTGGGATGTCGGCAGTGCCCGATTAAGCCAGAAAACTTCTCCACGAGAATCCTCGAGGATTTTACGCGGGGAGAAGGTCCTCATTGCTAATTCAGCCTCGTTGCTTGGGTACGTCTATAGTCACGGAGAGGATCGGGAGAAAGTTGGCCTTCGTGGCGATGCATTATTGAAAGCCGAGCGAGCGCGAATCGCGAGAGGCTGTATGTGTGGGCGCGGCGCGGCGCGAAATAGAAACGCGGAAAATGCGAGCGCTGAAAATTTTTTAAAAATTCGGGCTCTTTTACGGCTTTGGAGCGCGCGCTGCGGCCTGATTCGCCGAGAGTATCGCGGAGCGGAGTTTTTATTTCGTTATAAGCTCGTTCACGCTGGCTCGGGTGAGATCGAGTTCCGGCTTGGGTTGCTACATTATTTAGGCCTAGAGTATTTTTGTATACTTTTTTTTTGAGGATTAAAGTTTTTTATATCTTGGATTATGAGTGTAAGGAGAATTCGAGAAGAAAATTATTGACGAGCTGCTTGTTGGTTTTCCTACTTCGTGGAGTATTTGATGAAAATTAAGTTTTAGTGGTAGTGAATCTTGTATTCAGGATATTTTATATTGTGTATCATGTTTTAAACTTTAATTCTTATTTATCATTAAAATATTGACCATTTCCACATATCTTTATAATCCAAACGTTATGAATTTCATTCCAAAATATTTTCTTTGTTAAAACAAAATAATATATTCAGAATCCTTTGCCTGTAAAACATTTCAGCTTACAAACGAGCCGAGACAGCTCATAATCAGATGCTCTAATCTGCCATCACATACACATGCACGCACACACACATACTAAACATCTCGTAACAAGCCGTACAAAAGCTCAACAACTATATGCGCCTTCATTTCCGCTCGATTTTCGCGCTCTGTCGGCCCTGCAAATCCCCTTAACTCTCGCCTGGCGTTTGCTTAGCCGAATTACGTCCCCATTGTGCGCGAATAAAGCGCGCGCTATATGCTCGAAGCGTTTCGGCGTTTCCTTGCCACCTTGCCCCTCCCCTCCTCCCCCGAATAAGTCGCGCGCACATCAGTAGTTAGCAGTGCGGTAGCTGAACGTTAGAACGCAGTCTGTGGGATTGGGATAATCGAATGCAAATTCCAGAGGAGAGGTAATGCTGAATATGCAAGGAGCTCTGATGCAGAGCTGCGTGTGTATGTGTCTGTATGTGTGTGTAGGTGCGGACGCGTGTGTAGGTCAGTTTGATGACCCATGCGCGGTTGTATCGGAATTCATCTACGCTGCCGTGGGATTAATATGCTCGTTGTAATGCGATTCAACGTCGCGCGTTACGCGGGCTTGGATATGTCTACAGGAGGTGTGTGCACATGTCGAGCTCTAGCTGACGGTACTCTGGGACGATAAGATAGTGGTGTTACGACTGGGAAATGATCGTTGAAGATTTGAAATTCTATTTGCTCTGTGGTAATTTTTTGTTGATTAAAAGTGTACAGTTAAATAAGGTAATTGCGCTGTATAGTTTGTTGCTCTTAATATGTAATAAAATAGAAAATCGTAAATTCTTTGACAGAAATTTATTTTTATCTTTGAGAATATTCGTTCAAAACGTTAGATTGATTTGCTGCCTAGATTTTGAGATACACTGATCAAAATTTCTCTGGAATTATAGCTTCTTTCATTACATTATATTTATATACATTTAAAATTTGATAAAACCAGTTAACTTTGGAAAGACCAATTTCAAAATAGTTATGATAAAATAATTTGAAATTTTACAAGAGTATTCTTGAATAGAAAAAATTATTTTATCCAGAATGTTACACGATTCTTTATTTTATTAAATTTTACGACCAACAAACGCCGATATGTTACAGCTCAACTATCTTAACGTCCGTAATTCATTACCATGAGAATACAAAAAATCCCGGCTGACTAAACGAAGAGCATCGCTACTTACAAGCAGTCAAGATTAAACTTTCAATCCCGCCAACAGATCCGACCTTCAACTCTGAATCCAAGGCGAAAAAGCAATTATCTAATAAATAATTAAACCGACGACTCTTCCTATTAGACCGCCATAGATACACTTTAACATTTAAAGCGCAGCGCCTCGCTATCCACGCCCAGCTCCACTTCTCAACTCCACTCCTTTCCATTTTCACGTCTATACGCGCGCATTCCGCGTCTGAATAATTAAGCTATTGCGCGCGCTGATTGCTGTATAGGCATGAATATTCAGACTCGCCGAGCGGTCAACTCATGCATCGATAATTAATTCACTCTTAGCATGTAAATATAAGAGGAAGGGGGACATAGCCACGACGAATCTGCAACTCATTTTGCGGAGAATGCCGCGTCCACCCACGAGGATTATTTCATCTTCGCGCGCTGACTTAATCGAATGGGATGGATTACGCGGAAGCTCGCCGAGCCGCGTAGCCAAGGCGTATATACCGCCTGCAACGTCAAATCTGACCTTTAAAAGCGCTTAATTTTCCCTCTATATCTCGCTTTTGCGCTTCCTTCGCTGCGCCATCGATTTTCCATCACTCAGGATAGATGCAAATTCAGCACGACTGCCCGATGGACTTCCGTATTCACTTTTATCTGGCAAGCGCTGGGGCTGCTTTTTCGTGAATGCGGCTTTTTGGGGTGAATTATTATTATGCTGCGTGGGGTTATTGTTTGAAGGATGATTGAGACGTTTTGAGGTATTGAAGACAGTGTGATTGTGGAAAGTTTAAGAAGGAATTATGCGGTAATGCGAGTCGTCTGGCGATACGGAGAAGACGAACAGGCTATTTATCAAAAGTATGAAAGAGGAATTTTATCGTGAAGTATCGAATTTTGTATTAAAATACTGGCGTACGCCCACTTAAGAGTTCCCTTGTGATAAATCAAATTTTTAATGGCTTCTAACTTGGAATGACGTTTGCGTATAGCTCGAGGGATTAAATTGAAAATCATCTCCACTTGAGAATAAATATGCTTATTTATAAATTTCTCTTTACGTTTGTTTACTGCATCGAAACTTTACATATCACATATTAGAATCGTAAAAATAGTACCATATATTAAAAAATTATTCTAATATAAATCATATTCTTATTCAATATAAATCATATTCCCTTCCATAAATTCAATCTTAATCTATCACCCAAATTGCTACTACTCTGCCATCAAATAGATACACCACTCACAGAAATCAATCGATACGCAATTCAAAATTATCATAA
The DNA here is from genome assembly GCA_030522685.1 of Eupelmus azureus. Lineage (NCBI taxonomy): Eukaryota > Metazoa > Arthropoda > Insecta > Hymenoptera > Eupelmidae > Eupelmus > Eupelmus azureus. The sequence continues at coordinate 24,313 of JAPYZA010000576.1, read as the reverse complement.
TCGTTTCGCGTGCCGGAAGTAATACACCTAAACGGGCCACACATAAGATTAATAATAGCTCACGGCGAGCATCTCATGAAAGTAAAGCGAGCTCTAAGAAGCATTCTCCGGGAAAGCGTCAAAGCTCTCATTTCCGGCGTATAAAATCGAGGCTGCGAACGAACTTATCGACGATCAGGTTTTATACGACTCGCTGAATTTCGCGAAATTGGTTTGTGAAGAAGCCTCCCGCCCCCGTTCGCTTTTAACTACCGCCGCTACAGCTCTGGGCAACATCCGGCGTCAATATCCGGTGGCGCTGACCCGGCCCGTAATGCGCGCGCTTGGATGACTGAGCGATTAAAACGGGTTTGCTCCCATGCCACCTGGGAGAGTTTAATGAAGAGAGTGGGTGTTCGGAATCGCAGTGGTTAGATAGTTAATGGGTTTGATGATTTTTTTTATGTGGAAGGATTAAAAGCATTTTTTATGTGAAAATTTTTTATACTTTTTTTGTTTGCAAAATTGTAATTTTTAGGTTATGTAGAGTTTGAAAGGGAGGTTTAAAAATTTAATGGAGAATATTAGGAGTGACGGGAGTAGAGTTTTCCAGTAAATTTTTGATAAGAAACTTTCGAAATTTCGTCTCCGTCGTCCGGATGGTAATATATTTATATATTGGGTTCGGAACTACGGTCTTACCCTTTTTGGTGGTTGAATTCGTAATTCTCAAGAAAAGGATCTCTTACCCCTGCGAATATATCTAGGTGCGTGTAGTATAAAGAGGTTTTTCCTTAAAGTATCAAATATCGTGTCTACAAAAATTTGTACTCTTTCCTTAGTATTACCGTAGATCTGATTTTACGATAAGGATATACGAAAATTTTGAAAAAGACAATTTTTAGAATATCTTTTCTGCATTGCATACAGTTATTGTTCTATTGTAAAATGTATATTTTTTGTTAATAAAAGACATTGTTTTGGGCTAAAAGTTTCAATTTATAAAAAACTATTATTTTTCAGGATATTGAACCAAAAAAGCCCGACGTTTTTGTATTCAAGTCTAGCGTCCCTCTTTACCATCAGATAAGAGAAAAGAACAAAAAAAGAGCTACGGTCGTTGCTTCTGAGACCGTATGTGGGTGTACGTGCATGCATTTTTTTCTGTCGTTTTCCACGCGGTCGAAATTAGATTGGCCGAGAGCCGTGGAACGAGAAATAGAAGGAAGAGAAAGAGGGAGAGAGAGGGGGAGAGACCGCGGGCACGAGCTGCAGTACGCTTGCATTCAATTTCTATTTGAGCCTGGAGCATTTTATTCTGTAAATATGTGCTTCGATATATTAGAGAATAGCTTTTTCATTAGATGTAATGTCGCTGCAGTGCCAACAATTTTGATTTGAAAAACGTTCATATTGTACATATTGCGTAAAAAGTGTAATAAAAAAATTGAAAAAATAAAAGCTCCTAGAAAATGAAAGTGTTTTTAACAATATTCACGAGTATAATTAAAAAAGTACGTTAATCTCATACATAACAGGACAAAAGTCGACCAACAAAAAATCCAAAAGAAAACGGGACCCCAGTTAAATAATCCAACATTAACACGCCTCATCCTCTAATTAAAACGAAGGAAAACCACGCACGACAAGTCCGCCAAGTTTACAAATGCTGGAAAGCACGCGCGTGTAACATCAGCCAGATGTTTTCACCGTGGCGCAAATGCGTGTCTGGCATAACATCCGCGTGTCAACTCGTGTCCCAGGTAATTTCCCGCGCAGTGCTGAAAGTACACAGTCATTACGTTCTCCGCGAAAATACTTTCGGCTCCGCGGTAATCTCGGCGTGCCACTTCTCTACGGTTATGACGCGCGTGCGAGCCCGTAAAGGAGTCTTTGAAGATGTTAAAATCTCGGGCATTTGCTCGAGTTCACCGCGCGCAGCTGGCGGATAGAGCATTAATTAAGCCATTTCAGGAGACGGGCTTTTTGCTGTGCGTTTTACGTTTTAATGGAGAGGCTGCTATTATTATTGGGCTTTTATGACGAAGGAATTGCAATTTACGAGCTGTTGCGGAGAGGCGAGAGCTGGAAAGGTAAAGGGCGTGATTGCGTTATGATTTAATTGATGTTGTTTTATGATTAAGGTAATGAATGATGCTTAATGAACATTTGATGGTCGTACGTTTTTATTATAAGGTTTTGTCTAATAGATTTGAATAGAAAATTTATAGCAGTTATGAAACGTGTATTGACATTGACGATTGATTGGCTAAAAGTTGCTTTATTCATATGTAAATTAATTTTTAGATAGATAAATAGTTTATACATACTATTGTGTAATATTATAAAACAAAAAGTAAGTACAAAGTATAAAATGAAATTTAAAAAGTCATATAAAATAGTTGCCTCTGCTTATTTTTACTATTCTTTTTTGTTTTGTTTTAAAGTTTATTTTTGTGATTTGTTCTCTGAATTATTTAAACTTTAAATTTGAAACCGGTGACCTAGTAAAGGTTTAAAACTAAATATTTTTTGAAACAAAAGAATAAAAGTAAAACGCGCATCTGTCACCATCGTATCGAATAAAAACATTATAGATCATCCTTTTATATAACAAAATAATTCATTCCATCTCTAAACCCATTTCCCACTTCCATAACCCTCATAATCGCCATTATTATTATTCAAAACTCAAATTCCACAATTTCAAATTAACCCGCCCGAAAATTCAACTCCGCGAATTAGCCTCGACGAGCCCCCAAGTCCACAATTTCCCTGGCCCCGGGCTCGAAATAACAATCAGCAGGTGCTCTACTCTCTGCACCTTTACGCGGCCCTACCTACACGCAATAATAACAGCACGGTACCAGGCGAGGGCTCTCGACTCGAAATCCATTAGTATGAGGTACGTCGCTAAAACCGCGCGTAATCGCTGAGCGCGGCTGCCTCTCGAGGAATCTAATCTACTTCGTCGTTAGTCGGCATTCTAACGAACACACTGCGCGCGTTTATGCGAGAGGCGCGAAGAGCCTTTCTATACGCTGGCTCTGCAGGTGGAGCTTAAACGTCTGACGTCAGGATTAAGCGACGCGAGAGACTTGCGGTCGAGTGTAAAAGCCTTAATTTTGAGCTTTGCGTTTAGCGAGTTTCCGCTGATGTTTGGAAGACTGCTGAACGATTGTGATGGGATGAGAGTTTACGGTGGGTGTGCGTTGATGGGTTTCTCGATTGTTACAGGAAGGTGGGGTTTTGAATTTGAAAGGTTTGCGGGGAAGGAGTTTGGAGGTTCTTTTTTGGAAGATTGACCTAGGTTTGGTTTGTCTTTTTTAAAGGATTTGCGCGATTGAAATTCATGGAGTACGTTTTAAATGTATGTATAATGTGGATCAAAGCCGCGCTCATTATAATGGACGCGCTGACTTAAACGAATTGAAGCTGAAAAGGCTTTTTACGTGACGAATTTTACAAAATTTGAAAAAGTTAAATAAAATAAGCGCGCATTGATAGAATTTAAAAATTCTCTTTTACGCGGATGTAGCCATGTATAGGTACAAAGTATATATGCTGCTGCGTGTCTTCGCCTCGTGTACTCCTCACATTTACATGTCGTGGATCATGCATATTCAAGCTGTCATGAACACTTCAATATCATACCTGAAAATTTTGAAAAGATAAAGCACATTTCTTTATATTTTTACTTTACAGAATTGTCCATTTAAATTTTCTATACCTACTTATTTCAAAAATAAACTTGATCAATAATTTGTACTTTTTAAAAAATTCAACGAACAATTTTTAAATAGCATTGAAATTCTACTCAAATATCAAACGTTTAAGATCAAGTTGCAATATTTTCTGCACTACTGCGCACTTAAAATACTTCGACAGTTTTGTTCTGCATTGAAGCTTTACGTTAATACTAGCTGAAAGTAGAACCGACAGTGCTAGTGGCGTTTTTTCCATCTGTGGGGATGCACTGCGACGCGAAAATTATAAAGAGCTCTACGAGTGACCAGCAATTTGCTTGTTCTCTCCTTTTTGTATGCTTATTTGTATTATAATTAGAGAACGGTGCAAAAACGGAACTAGATAAGAAAGTAATTTCATTTTTTGGAGGATTTTAAGTATTTTTTTTATTTATTATCAAGGATTTCTTTTTAAAACTTGAACAACCCAAAAGTAATGAAGTTATTAAAAAACCAAAACTAATTAGTTTAATTTTGTTTCGTATCAGTTTCTGATTATAATCGTAGATTTTTGTCATTTCAAAAAAAAATAATAAGTAAGATTCTTGTTATTTTGTCCTTTAGAATGGAAAAAGAAAGATAAATTAGATTTATTGTGTTAATAAAAAAATTAAACCGTATAAAAAATATTAATAAAAAAGTATATTTATATATTACTCAAAAAAATTCAGTAAACTTTATGTAGCAGTTATAAAATTAGAAAGTCAGCAACAATGACGAAACTAAATTTAACAAGTTTGAGATAAATTTTCGCTCGCACATCGACCGGTCGTTGGAAGTTACGTACTTTGCTTCCATGCTTTCAAACTATTTGAATTGGCTTGATATTACATGCAGCATTGGCTCGAACTTCATAGTTGTCATGCTCAGCTATTCACGTAGTGATCGAGAAACGTTGAAGTTGTAAGATTATTAGATATTTAAGATTCAAGTTCTATATTTAGGTATTTCATTCCTTTTCCTAATGTAAAATCGATGCTAAATATAATTTAACAATTATTATATCATATACAAAATAGGTGTGTATTTAATAAAATTTGAAAATTCCTATTTAATTTTCAAAACTCGTTAAAAATTAGCATTTTAGTAAAAAAAATTCTTGACTACATCCCCTCCTACATTCAAAAAGACTACACAGTATATGGACATACTTAAACATCGTTCTCCCAAATCCACCTTTAACCTTTAAACCTTGCGCAAACCTCCCCACAAAAATCCCCTCATCCCAGAAAATCTCACAACCTCGTTCGATCTTGCAACTCAGCTCGTACCATAATTAACATATTCTCGAAAATTAAGATCATTATACATGCGCGAGCACGTACCTCCCCCCTCCCCCCTAAGAACCGGTTCTCCACATACATACACCACGTGCGATGTGAACGAGCGAAGAAATTCGAAACTTGACTTTCAGACGCGCGAAACTCGCGTGTTATTTCCCCGGTGCGCGGATGCCGATAATTACACAGTAGCTCGCGAGGCGCGCGTCCAAGGTCCCAGCGCCAGCGCGTTCATTATCGTGGGATCCAAAGCCCCCCGCGGCTCGGCTGCTATTCGTTTGCGTTGGCTGTGTAAGAGGAGACAGTTTTTGGCGGTTGTAACGCCGGTCAGCGTGAGCTATGCCTGGTTTTTCCTTTGAAGTGACTTTCTTTTCGGCTGCTCGTTAGGCGCTCTGGTTTATTTGAGGGCGAGTTTGCGAAGTTGAAATTTGCGGTGGCTCGGGTCAGCAAGGATTTAATGGACTTTGGATATTTCTGTAGGAAAATGATGGATTATATAATTCAGTGAATATGATTTGAAGTTAGCTGGTAGGAAATTGAGCTAATTCTAGGAAAGATTTTTTGTAAATGAATATTGAAATGAAATTCTTTAAATGGAAATCCTTTGACTTCTCTAGATAAACCTCATTTCAACATTCATTGTCCAGAAACTGTCTCCAGAATATGCTGAATTTTCTTACAAAATAATCGATCGTTAATTTGGATAAAACAAATCCGAGCTCAATACTTGAATAACCCAATACAAGAACGACTCAAGGAGTCCCCCCGAAAACTCTTTCTTCAAACATTCACGACGCTCCTCGGTCTCCGCAATTTCTCCTTCGGCGAAGAATCCGATTTCCTCGGAACAGTCCCCCATTGTCAACGAGTGCTTTCTTCTCTCTCATTCTCTTTACACCAACTCTCTCTTGTCCGCTCATATTCAAGGGTATACGAGCACTTGCAAGGGGGAGGGGGATCGACCGTGGCGGAATTATTTTTCATGGGCGTCTCGGAAATTCATCAAGATCCATCCGGTCCAGGGTCAAGTTTACTCAGCTGCTGTTGCTTCTTCTTTTTGCGCGCCGATCGGATTTATTTTCGCGCGGACCATCAGGTTTATCCTTTGCGGGTGGTTAGGAAGAGCGAAAAAAGTCAAAGGTCGCGCCGTTGACAAGCGGACTCGGTATAATGGACGCTGCATATTGCATGAAAAAGCGCGCGGAAAACCACGAAGACACGCGCGAGCTCGTTTACGCGAGCTTTTTTTTTCGGGCTGAGCTTGAGATTATTCAGCGGAGGGTATTCATGCTTGAGTGAACAATGGGAATAGTAAAGAGGAAGTGCGGAGGGTAGTGGTTTTTTGGGTGAGGGTTGGCTTGGTGTTGACGATGAATTTATTCTTTGTGAAAATTGTTTTGTTGATGTGGGTGATTATCTTTCGCTCAAGGCGCTCGTTTGGGGTAAACGTGTTGATACTGTTGTATTTTATTGTAAATTGATTTTTTAATGCATATTATAATTTTTATAATAAATAGTAATTACATTTATTTTAGGAAATAAAATTAGCATTTTCTAAAGCGTAATTAGATTGCGTAATTGTTGATATATTTGTAACTATATTCAAGTATTTTTTAACCTAAGTAGACTGTTTGATTTTCCACAAGAACCTATACTTTTAAATCTTAATAAGTTACTGGTAACAGTGGTCGAATAAATAAGACTGGGAAGTTTATCCTTTTTTGACTCGTTGACAGAAGAATTAAAGTTAGTCACAAAAAAGGATGCGAACCCAGAACGGCAATCCTTTTTTTTCTTTATTAAATAAGTATACCAGATGAACTAACGGAAGGTCGCTAGACTCGCGTCTCGGTCGATCTAGAAACTTAAGCAGCTTTGTACTCGATTTCTACTTGAATAGTCACTAAAAGTTTTTGTCTGTTTGGAACAACTGGGGCACCTGACCAACATACCTTGGTTATAAGATTTGATGTTGATGAATAAAAGTTTATATTTGCTTATTACAAAATTTTAATAGAGTTATTAAAGTTTTTTTTTATATATAAAGTAGATTGATATTGAATATTCATAATGTATATGATTTGGATGAGCCATTTTAAAACAGAAAAATATTTCTGGATTTCAATAAAATGGCAATTTATTGTACGCAAGTAAGTATAAAGAAGCTCGCCAAAAGGAAATATGTCAAAATGTAATAAAGCGAGATTAAAAAAAAGAATGCTAGTTTTCAAAAAAGCACAGGAAAAAAGGAAAGGGACAAAAAGACAAGCGAGAAATATGAAGCGACAAATAAAATGAAAATGCGTAGGGCAAGGAATACGAGCGCTGAAGAGAAAAGGGAATTAAAAGAGTGAGAGAGAGGAAAAGAGAGAGAGAGAGAGAGAGAGAGAAAATACGCGCGAGTGCAATATTTTAAAACGTCTTATGCGACGACCTAGCCTTCTCCTTTTCCTGAACTTTTCAGTTTTCCCGGATCTAGAGATTGTCCTGAAAGCCCGACGAATTATGTGCTTTATACAGCCCCAATATAACGAAAGTATTTCATTTTATCATCTACTCTCGCGCCGTCTTTTTGACAATCACGGCGATACGCACTTCTTATTAAGAAAAGAAGCTCCGCAAAACCATTTTCGACGAATTCAGAAATTTGCATGAGAACGACATTTTCTCGAAACGCCGACTCGAAGTGGCAATATTTATCCAAGAAGTCATGGTAGGAAAATTTCCGCGCATATCCATAAGAGCGCCCGCGCACCGGCAAGTAGTAAAAGTCCGTGTCCGCTCAGACCCTGCGTACGAAATCATGAAAAATTTCTGCCGAAAAATACGCGCGTACCTCTCCCGTCATAAAGCTCGCGCATTTCTCGTTTCTAGCGCGCCGCGCGCGGAATTCCAAGCGGCCTAAGAAGCTCGATAAAGTGTCCCTAGCTTGGAGCCAGGCCGAGTATTGCTCGCTGGCACGATATCTCATTGTCACGAAGGCCTGCGCGCGCCCCGAGCCGTGAAAGAAAGAATTCCATGCATTTTCAAGCGGCTGCACTAAGTCTTAAGGGCGATTGTCGATACAGGCGCGAGGAGGATAAATGGGAGCGACAACGGCGCGAACAACGCGGCAATTTCGAATGTAGTAATGTAGTACCAGTACGTTTCGCTGGCTCATAAATATACAAAGGTGGATGGATGTGATACATGTAGTTAAGCTGGAGCTCTGTGGCTTGGGTTTTTTGTTCTGATTGTGGACTTTTTGTTGGGCTGTTTCTGTTTGCGAGCGAATTATTTCTTCGGCGAAGTTGATTTGGTAAAAGAATTTTGTATGATGAAGTGTTTGGTTTGGCTTTCAGTTTTTCGTGTTCAGAGATTGAAAAGTGACTGTTTGTATAGGCAAATAATATACTAAAAGTTTTGTTTATTATTGCGAAATCTTTTGTGTATTGAAATTTGAAACGAGAAGTAAACAATAGGGACGATGTTAATAGATATAATTAATTGCTTGCATGTACTACCTCCTAAAGTGTGTTTATCTGTATTGTAACCAGAATTGTCAATACAAAGCAGTTTATTTGCTTGAGGGAATAGCTGCAAAAGATATTTCCCCGGTGAATCCATTCACATCCCTGAAATGGAATTGCGACCCACAATATGCATTTCGTCATTTCGCGATAATCCTATTATTCACCAAAATTAACTATCATTTGTATTTACCAACGAAATCATTAGTGCGAATATTAATAATAAATATATATCAACACTATATGTATTTAATACAAAACTATTATTAATTATATATTCCTCTTACTAATATTACATTTTGTTGAAGTAAATATAGGTATATTATTTCTTGAGCAATAAAACTATATCAAAGTTCTGAAATCTTATACTCGTTGATCCACAATCATCTTTTAACTCAGCAAACTCTCTCTCACTTTTCCGAAGCGAATAAAAATCACCCCTCTACTAGATCTCTTCATAAATTCAATGCGAACTTTCCATTAAAAAAGGACCAGCTAAATTTTTAATGAAAACATGTTTCAACCTTGTTAATTAACATAACAGATTTGCACAGGCGCAAGGGAGAGCGGAAAGTTTGCACCCGCGAGGCTGGACTGGAAAACTTCTTTTTCGCAAGTTACTCTTGCACGGGCAAAGTTCAATCCGGCTCGTTAATAAGAGCGCGGCCGTTTTGATCTCGAGACGAGTTTAAAAATTTTTTACTCGCGCTCGCCCCGCTCGTAACTTTCTTAGTTCACCCGCGAGCTTTGAATAATGCATATCAATTCCGAACTATCGCGCACCGATCTTCGACATCTGCGGGCTGCTCCCGCGCTTTTTCGAGAAATGTAGGAGCAGGAGTGTAAAAAAAGTTCTTGGGTATGAGGAACGAGGGGGAGAGATTTTTTTCCTCGTTACTTTGGATAGTTACGCACGAAGTATTAGAAACAAAGTTATCGGTGCGCCTGGGCCGGGTTCGTTGTAAATTTTAATGAAATTGTGTTTTATTAAAAGCAGTTAAACTGTGATATCGTAAGGTGGTATTATGAAAGAAGCACGATAATTTTTGGACGAATATTTTTTCTTTGTAAAAAATGTTATTCGTACAAACTTTTGTAATCTACCGCTGCAGCATAAATTATTAGAATTTTTATTTAAGGAACTTTTTTTTTTATATACTATACAAAGATCAAATAAATAAAAACACGCTTTCTTTCGGATGAATATTTTATTTGAAAATAAAAGAAATTTATTTTGCAGTCAGAAACTAAATAAAAAATATATAACTAAAAAGAAATAAAAACACAAACACGAGTAGAACAAATTTTAGCACGTAGACTAAGTTTGCACGGAAAAGAAACAAATAATTAATTGTTACTGAAAACGCACCAAAACCGCGCAGCGGTGAAAAACAAGAACGGAAAACGGTTATACAGTGCAGTAATGTTTCAGTTAAAACTATTGCAACATTTTCCTCGTCCACTTTTTCATTTAGACTTTTAACGCTACATCTGCATAGCAAATACGCGCGTGCACCAAGTATCATAATGTTTCTCCGCACGGATTTCGTCATTAACATATGCAATCCGCTTTACTTAAAACCCAGCGCTCGTCTACTCCCCCGCGCGTAACAAACAAACAAAAAAAAAACAGTTTTTACGAAAAAGCCAGACGCTAAAATTTCGCATATACGTGTAAAAAATGGGGTGGCAAAAAACAGTTTCGCGAGAAAAACAAAGAGTCCTCGTACATGGTTTCAGTGGCGCGTGCGACCTCAGCGATGCACGCGTCTCTCTTTTGCATGTGCGCGCTGTGGTTTTTATAAGCGTGGTGTATATAGTTCGGATCTTGTATAACGACTCGTGCGAGAAGCTGGCCTCAGCCACGGATTTTCAGCTCGGATTATTAAATTAGCGCGCTAAAAAGCTGAAACGAGAAATGCCGGAGTGCAAGAGCTCATAAGTTTGGCTAATCAGCTAATACGAGGAGGTTTTATTATGGAGACTTTGAAAGTTGGGTAATGTTATGGAAGTGGGATGTTTATTGTTATTGTTCAGAGAGGTAGTTACTTTTAGAGAAGAGGTTTAGGATTATGTTTATGGCTAAATAGTTAAGTAATAGTTGGATAGGTGATTGGTAAAAAGATAAAGTATCAAAAACAATAGTAATTTTTTTCAATCCGAATGGGAAAAATGATAGTAAGTAATGACAATAAGTGTTTTCTTTTTGTTTTTCAAAAAGGAAAATTTATAGATTTTTACATAAAATTCTTATAAACAAAGGAGAAGCTATATTTTTTCAAATGTATTCTTCAAATGGTAATGTTATGTATTTTACCATTGGTGTTCCCTATAAGGGTCGAAATTGTAGAAATTGCACATCTTGGTTAATGAAGATTAAAAGGATCTATCAAGTCATAAAATTATTTACCAAAATTAATCTGTTATTCAAGCGAGTCTTTTTTACAAATTTAATATTGATTTCGATCAAAAAATGTATTTCTGCCCAAGTACATATGTAGTTCAAAATCTCTGATATATTAAAAAACTTTAATATCCATTTTAGAAAATTTTTCTAGATTTATCGAAGTCCAAATTATTAACTACAACAAACCAGACAGAACTAGATGGGTCCATAGTGATTGATTTTTACAAGGGCTACTTTCATTTCTTGGCAACCCGATTACCATTTTAACCCAAAGTTTATTTTTTGACAAAATGACAAAGATACCTAAGTTTTAATTGCTTAAAGAAGAAAATAACATTCATTTTACTCCGCTGTAAACGGCTCTTCATAATTTCAACCCTTTCTCAGCGAGTTTTATCATGACTTTTTAATTTTACTTTAGTTAAGCAAATATTATCCAAGTTTCGATAAAAGGAAGTTTGAAATTAAATTAGAGCGCTCTCCATTATAAGCTAAAGCTCCTGGCTGCCACAACTGCCGGGCTGCCCTCGGTACACTATTAATTCACGCGAAATGAAAAAGAAACTCGTCAACCTCGCGCTAATTTTCTCAAAAGCCACCCTAATAGAACAGCGGTCTTTAATTACACCAACAATGATCCTCATTAAAACTCACGCTCTCCAGCGCACTCCAGGCCCGGACAAAAAAACCACACATTAAACTTCATGAAAAAAAAAAGAACCAGTGCACACGAACACACCCTATTATTACACACAAAACACGCAGCCGCGCACCCAGTGGTATTGAAGGACAATAAAAAAAAAGCTCGTGCACGTGGCCGCGTTCGCACGAGCCATGCCGAACAAAAAAATAAAAGTAAAAATACATACTATTCGTTTATAGCTGCAGCGTAGATGTATATCCGATGTCAATCAGTAGACGCGCACGAGCAGCAGCAACATGTTGTCGCCGAGAGAAAGGTATAAAGCGCGGGACAAAGAGAAGAGTCCATTGCTCCCAACGAGGGTCAACCCGCATCCTGACGATAGGTTCGGATACCTTGGCTCTTTCTCTGTCTACGCGCGCACGTGTGCATCATAGTTTGCGATGTGGCGAGGGTGGCGGGCGTCGATAAACAAAGGAACGACTTGACTTTTATGAATGGTCACTTGATTTGATTCACGGTCGCGTCGTTTCCCTAATATAAATGACAGTCGCAACGCTGCGGGTCCGCGGCGCGTTATAAATTCATTTTCGGGGGATGCACGCGCCGTAATTCGCGGGGTGAGTTATGAAGCGCGCGCGTACTGGAAAGTAGGCAAGGTCGCTTTTAAACAATGAGTTTGCGTTCGGCTACGTTTGTAGCTCGCGCGCTGATAAAAAAGAAGAGATAAATAGTAACGAGCTATTATTTATGAATAAAAGTTGAATGTTTGTTTGCAGCGCACGTTCGTTACTTTTCACGTTCGCGAAATGTGCTGGTGTGTGTATTATAGGTATGCGATTGGAATGGAGAAGTGTGCGATTTGTTTTTTTCCCTGTCTGGCGTTTACGAAGTTAGTTGGAAAACTATTAAGTTGATTTGCAGCTTGTTTGAATACGAGAAAAGTTTCGAGCCATTAGAATAAATTGGACTTTGTGACGCTTTCACTTTTTTTCAAATACCTTATCGGTTAGACCTATGTCATATAAAAGAGTCAAACTTTGGCGTATACTATAAACTCTCGAAAATTTCAAAAGATGTTGAAGATACCACAATACGCTCTGTCAAACAATACATTTCAAAACAACAATTTGAACTACACTTATTGTTCCTACGGCGCTTTGCCAAAGCTGCACAGTGACATATAGGGTCGTTATTTTGTAAGCATAACAACAGCGTTATCTTAGCGTTTAATCAATTTTTGAACTTAACGCCTCGAAATAACGCCCTTTAACTTTATAAAACAATGCTCTATAGAGAATCGCCCGTAGAACCGCGAAATTTTTTCCATGCTCCGGCTAATTATATGCATATACGGGAAGCGTATTTATTTGACTTGAAGCATTAGTATACCTTTTCACGCGCTCGCAGAAATTATTTTTTATTGATTATCACAGCGTTGGCAGAGTAAACTCGCTTACTAAACGAGTGCGTTGGCGTTTTTGCATCGGAGGATGCTTTTATAACTGCTTGTAGCAGCGGATTTTGTTAGTGTTTAGAGTTGGTGGCTTTGTGTTTAAAAGTACGAGGCAAATATTTTTGTCGTGACTCGTACAATTAATTATGGTCGCGGAATAAGACAAGAAGGTTAGCTTAGAGTTCGTAATGTTGTTGCTGCAGGACCACTTACATAAAATTACAAGATTTACTTCTATTTCACATTAAACAAACATTGCAAACTATTCGCCGCGATTACGTAAATTTAATTAAATTTCAAAACTTTAATGCTCTTTAGCATAACGCAAGCTCCTCCCGCGCACGAAAACTTCCGCGGCGACATTCCTCCCTTACAATTTTAAGCTATATCAAGCGCAAGCTCGCGTCTCCGCCCCTTGAGCAGCCGTACAAAAGAACTCGGGAATTAAAACGGTAATACCGGCTCGTAGTGTCCGCGTAGTCGCGGCGACGCGCGCGCAGCCAGCAGTTTAAACAATGGACACGAGTCTTCCTCTTAATCGCTTTTCCTTCCTGCGCTTGGGAACGGCTTGAAACTTGTGTTTTGACGCGGAACTGCGCCGGTGAATTTAGCGACTCGGCGAGGAAGTCTGAGAAAAATCCGTCCTTTTATGGGGGGTCGGAGGAAAGGAGAGCGACGCTGCGAGATTAGATTAGATAGGGCGCATTTTTCATTTTCTCGCTCGTGGAAGTGGAGCAAAAGGTGAGCGGGAGAAAGCGGAGGAATCACTGCGAGGGTAAATGTGTGTATGTAGGTTGGTACGGCTTCTGAAATCTTAATTATGTTTTTAGCGTGCAGCTGGATGGATAGATGGGTAAATATGTTAGCGATGATAAATAAGACTTAGAGCTGCAGAGTACGGTTAAGCGTGATACAATGCAGCCAGCCGCGAAGACAGACGAATGATCGGAGATAAAAATGAGGGATGAGAGGTAAACAAAGTTATTTATTAAGACTTGATGTAGAGATCCAGAGATCCAGAAACTAATAAATATACTATTACGCATTATCATGGATGATCCGCAGTGAAAAAGATGTGTGTAATCATGTAAAAGGTCGATTTATCAACAATCCAGTTTGGATGACTGTCAGCATATATACGCGAGTCGTTAACCGTGAATAGTTATAAAAGCTTCTGTAATAAAATTATCGGATCTACATAAACCTTGAGCGGAATGGGACCTTGCAATCTATGCTATGATCGATGCGAGTGGCTCTCGATAAAAAATAAGAAATTCACTCTTCAAATTCCCAAGCAACAATAAACTCTGAATTTCAAATTTTTGTTAAGGTTAAGAGCAAGCATAATGCTCACCAAATTTTACAAAAGAACTTTTATTACATCCTCATTCCACGAGCATAATTACTTTATTAGAAACACACCGTCTCCGACATCCATACCACTTCGACTCCGCGTACCAAAAACTTATCAAGAAAAATACTCCTCGCGATTAGACAAGCTCCTTACCTACACTTAAAACATGCAAAATACTCACCATTACCTCCCGCACTGCATACAAAGTAGCCCGTACCCAAGCAACCGAAAGAGCTCGAAGATTAAGAGCCAACCTCTCGCTCCGACAATGTAGACGTCCGAGCGCCCCAAAGCTCCGGGATGCAGCGAGAAGGAAAATCTCGAGAGAAAAAGACGATAGGGAGCACGTGGAGACAGAGTGACGCCCGCGACGTCGCCGCGACGCCGGCCTTGAACCTCCATACTGCTGCAGGAGCGAGGATTTTCCCGGCCCCCGAGCCGCCGCTGCTGCTAAGCGAGGAGAAGGCCAGGGTCAGCGGGCCGTGAACCTCGCCGATCGATTATCGATTGCCGGCGCGAAACTCGCCGCGAGTCGCGTCACGATGTAAAAGGAAAGTTCTCGGCGTTTAGTGCCGAGCTCGCCCCGCTGACTCTTCTGCTTTTTATGGTTTCGTTATTCGCGAGCTGGAATGGCTGGTGCGGGTGTATATGTATAGGGAATGGCGAGGCTGCCTTTCGGAAAGTGCAATCTTTTTAAGAAGGAATGGAATTCGTGGGTTATGGCTTTGGGTTTATGTTGGGGGAGCTAAAGTTTTATGGTTAAGCGGTAAGAATGGGTTTAAAGAGGGGATTCAGATGTGAGGTAACTGATTGGGGATTGAGATATATTTAAAATTGTTTTCTATTTTATTCGAAGGGGTTTCATTTTGAAATAAAATGAAAATCGGTACTACGCTTGCGTAAAGTCTCGTATTCGAGGAGTTCGGAGATTGAGCCTTGAGTTAAAAAATATTGATCTTCAAAGTCGTCGTTTAGAAAAAAAGAAACAAACAAAATTGAAAATATCAATTTCAGCATATCCCCACTTTATATGCCACGTAACTTCGTCCTTGTCCTTCTCCTTCTCTTTACCCTTATAACCGCCACCTGTACGGATAAGTCCAACGACCTGATCGTAGGGGGGGCACAACACGTATAACGACTTTCTGCCTGTGCAGCGCTACTTCCAGAAGACTGGCAATCCCTACCGCAACGTTATCGAGGCCATCTAGGGCGATGGAGTTTCTAACACATTCGCGTCGAGGTGATCGATCTCAATAACGGCGGACCCAATGATACTTTTATCACCTAGCGTTTCAAAAGCTAGGGCGATCATACAGTTTTTACTACGCAAAGAAGTAAATTGATAACAGTTTTTTGATAATACGAAAAGTTTTGGATGATGGTTTCCAGCTGCGGATGTACAGAAGAAAGAAGATCAAGCATTTTTGGATACTGGAGTTTGTAAAGTTTTTTAATGAGATATTAAAAAAGTTTTTATAAGAAGAATTCGAGATTTCCATTAGTTTTAAAAATTATAAACTTGAAATAAATTTGAATTACCTTTGTTGGAATTTAAAAAATTTCAATCAATAATCGATCCAACAATTTTAATTCGAGCTACACTAATCTTCTTATATCTTTTTATAATTAATGCCAAAAAAAGGGAGAGAAATATAAGCCGGCAAGGGAAAGACTTCGATCGAAGGTGAGAAGTCACGAGAGGGAAAAGGTCGGGCTGATATATTTTAGGAGAATCTTTTGTCTTATTTACGTAAGTTCCTTGGCGCACTGCCTTGGCGTGACTCGCTTCGCAATATGACGGATGGATTATTTTTTAAAGAAATACATTTTTCGATCCGCTTGCTTTGTCATTTTCTTTTGCTCGTTGCATTTCGATTCTTTTCCTATCTCACGACGACAATGAGTGAATAAGTAATTTCCGGGGATAAATAGAAAAATTTATTTCTGGAAAATAAGTTGTCATAAGCTACTACTTTAAAATAAATTAAAATTTGTTTTCTGTCTTGTTTTTAATTGTGGATTACTTCTTGATTTTTTTGATTTGTAGTATAAATCTGTACTGATTTGAATTACATGTGCTTTAATGCTAAAGTAGCGCAAAAAATTTTAATTTATTAAAAAAAATATTTCTTCAAAAATCTTATTCTTAACAAACGATCGTTAATGAGTCACTTACGAATCAATTGAAAATAGTTGTCTGAAAATACTACTGAAGAATGCAAACAAGAGTTAGTATGGGTATGAATAAGACTCCTGAAATAAAACTGATTATATACATACGGATTTATACGTGTGTATAATCTTTTTCTGATTTAATTTTGTAATTCAAGCAAAACCTTTCCAAGAATTCGTTCCAGAATACTTTCATCCAAAATTAAAGTTGTCTAGATTCAATAAAGAGTGTGGAATTTTAACTTGCGAGACAAGATTAATTTTTCTAAATATATTTATGTCTTAAAAGGATTAAGCTTTCCAAACAGAATTTATATTTTATCATAAGAGCAAGCAATCTTTGACTTTTACTAGAAATTTCCAATAAAGTTAAAAAAAGACACAGGGTAAATTCAATTTGCGTGTGAATAGGAAAAAATCGATAAAAATAGCAAACAAAGGACATGATCAATAAAAAAACTGCAAGCCTGGGAAAATAATAGCTCGACACAAAACAATCGCTGGATATTATAATCCAAGTAAGGCCGTGCATAGTGAACAATTTGCG
The DNA here is from genome assembly GCA_030522685.1 of Eupelmus azureus. Taxonomy (NCBI): domain Eukaryota; kingdom Metazoa; phylum Arthropoda; class Insecta; order Hymenoptera; family Eupelmidae; genus Eupelmus; species Eupelmus azureus. The sequence goes on along the minus strand of JAPYZA010000576.1, from coordinate 7,217 downwards.
TGTCCTATCGGCAACGCCGCTGGCAACGCGCACGCCGTTGCAATTGAGAATTTCAATTTCCCAAATCTCAAATAAAGACAAGGATAAACGGACACGAACGGGGTAGATTAAGAGCGAAACGGAAAGTGAAAAAGTGAATTAAATGGAGAAATACACGAGAGAGCGAAAATAAAAATGGAGATAATAGTATCGAATGAAATAAAGAGATATGATATATAATAGCAGGCAAATATTTTATTTTTAGGGTCGATTTTTTAAAATTACGCTGTCAATATTATGGTACATCACCAAAAAAAAATTTAGAAATTTATACTACCAGGAAATACTTAATTAATAGTAATAAAATATTTAGGATAATAATATGAAATCTGTAACCTACACTATAAAATGAATCATTGTTTAATTAATTCAATAAAATTAAATCTGACTATTCAATTTCGTATTACGGCTGTGTCCTAGATACGATAAATTATGATAATTTGATAAAATAGTGCACATGCCAGGATTGAGTATTATTAATATGATTTAAAACCATTCCACCGACAATCAAATTTTTTATATAAGAAGCTCAAATGATTATCATTTTTCTAAAACATTCAATTCTGTTACTTTGATTAGTAATTAATAATTTATTCAACAAACAAAAAATTAAATTTTATGAAATAATATAAAACTCTTACGTCATTTGACGTACAAACTTAGAGTTTCAGATGTTTTAATTATGTCAGCGTCTGGTTGAACAAAACGATGTCACTGTATTTCAAAAACAGTGTTATTGACTCGAAACTGTGCCCCTCCATCTGGGGAAAAATGAGCGAACGTGATTACAAAATCACCTTGCTTTTTTTAAGGTTTTTAAAATTTAAATAATTTTACAATATATTTAGGGAGTTTGTTATATAACTATAAAACAATAATAAAAGAAATACGAATAAAAAAAAATTGGTTCAAAGGTCGTCAGTTCTGCGAACTGCGGTTGTCTGTCGCCTTCAATAATAATTTAATCCATACCGTATTTAGCACCTCTCTTATCGAAGCACCGCCAATACACGACTATAACCTTTAAAATCCAGCTACCTTTAAAAATACAATGCAATGCATACAATGCAATCGTCATAACGTCAACCGAAACCCATTAAAAAATGATGAATCCACCCTTTTTAGCATCCCATTACGTCAGCCTCATTCTCTCCCTCTATGCCATTGCGCACACACATACAAACTCGTGTTGGTAGAAATCAATTTCTATCTAATTTTACGGACCTCCAGACTAGAGTTATAGCCGCCACATCCACGTCGGACAGTGACTGAAAAGCTCGACTCAATAACGAGCGTCCAATTAGCGTTGACGGCGGCGTCAATAATAAATCGCGCGCCGTCTATAGATTCCCGCGTCCGGTCGCTGAAAAATCGCCAGAACAAAGCGGCCGTAAAAACCACGTGCTAAGACAAACAGAGACGTAAGAGAAGAACAGCGCTCTGCGGGGGCCGAAATAAGGACCAGGATATAGAAAGGAAATTCGAGGGTGGGCGACGCTGTACGCGCGGGGCGTGAGTTGGCAAGCTGCCCATCGCACTGACCTTGCACTTGGCTATGTAAGAGAGCGAAAAGAGCGAAAGAGAGAGAGAGAGATAGATAGAGTAAGCTCCGGCGCCCGATTTCAGGGTCACGGTCAATCTATCGTCGGGTTAGTGTGCCCCGAATCGCTATGTACTCTGTGTGCGTGTACGCGCAGTGACGTTAGATCGTAAAGCCGCGGCGCGGCATGCAACACGTTCGTTCTCTGCTTTATTAACGCGCGATAAATCACAGGATGGTCTTTCGTTTTTGCCCGAGTGCCGCATTGTTGGCGGCGATTTTCAAAGGGCTCGGGGATATGTGCAGACGCGCTGTGACGCGTGAGCGTTTGGAGAACGAGCCTTGCCGTTAAGCGAGCTTTTTTTATGATTCTGCGTGTGCTTGCTGGATTGGTAAAGAGAAGCGTGATGCGTTTGCGTTAAAAGTCCATTTTTGTGCATGAATAATTTGGGGTTTGCAGCTGAATAAGCGAAAGTATTATAGGTGGAATGAATTTTTTGTTATAGCAGAATGGTTGTTACGTTTGCTCTTGAAATTTATTACTTTGTGCTATTCAGTAATATAATACTACTCTTGCGCATTTCTACAAGCCGTATAAGTTATGATAAATCACTTAAATTGGCGGGCCTATGTAGATCTTGGGATTTATATTAGTATTATGCTTTTATGATCCATTTAAATGCCTTAATTTATTTCACCAAATTTTCAAATCTTTCGTTCAATGTTTATTTAACCCCGAATTTCTTTTTTCCAAATATCGTTTCTAAATCGATTGTTCAAATAAATATTCAATTATTCACCACCATTCGGACGTAGGCATTGGTAAAACAATTCCTACGGGTCAGGTCCTCGCAATCGTATGACATAATGTGACACGCGGATTTTACGTGACGGATGGCAGAGAAAGCTCAATTACTAATTTTGGTTTGACTGGATGCCAAGAGAAAACCACAGACGGACACCTCCAGGGAGTCAAGAATTCCCCTTGATGCGTAAGGATGTGTTCTAAGAAACACCTACCGAGGAAATCATCGCGGCGTCTTCCTCAATGCGTCACTATTTATAGGTTCTCATGCGGTTAGACACATTGAAATGGGACAATTTATTCGCGGATGTCGATGGTTGAGTATAAGAAATGTATGTGATGTGAATTCCATTATTTTTCTTAATGAGTTTGTATTGTATAAGTTTCGACAAAAATTCGCACTTTGTATTGATATAAACGATTGGAAAATGTAATTAACAAAATCATATTATTCTTTTGAGATTTTGTAAAAAGCGGAAAAAATATAGAGGAATATTTCAGGATTTTTTTATTGTTTACTGTGCATAATGCAAAAGTAAGCTGTCAGTGAAGGCTTCAAGTCGTATGAAAAATTCAGGAGCAAAGTTGTTACTAGATCGAATCGTTCGTGTCTATAGTTTCGGTTAGATAGCTATTCTTATAAAGGATTATGTTACTTACTATGGAACGAAAATTCCTTTTACAGATTTTATTCAACAATTTTAGTAAACTTATTAATTACTTTTTTTTCTTATCCCTATTTACAATAAGAAATTTATTTTTTATCTCTAACTTATTTCAAAATTAATTTTATGATATATACTATTTACTATACTCACATTTAATTTATGAAATTCCAAGTATCCAAAAGAAGTAGTAATCAATTTTTTCTGAAATAAAAATATTTCCTTCGGTTAGAAAAAATTATGAAAATGTACTTATACAAAATAGATTTTTACAAGTATATCGATCTTGAAATAGTATTATTTGAAAAATGACCAAGAGTTTAGTAAATTCTGCAATAGTTAACATAATTGTGACTTATTAAAAAAATAAATAAATAGAACATATTTCTGATATTACTTAAAGATAGGTATAATTATTATAAGAGCAGTACATTTTCAAAAACTTTTAAACATCATTTTAGCTTGCTTTACGTTGAGCATTTTTCAGAATATATTTGAATTCTATCCAACAAGTTTTGTGTTTTAAAATGACTGTAAAATTATTGATCGTATTTATTTTTTTGAATATTGTTTTAATAAAAAATGTAACAACTTTTGAAAAAGACTATTTTATAAAATGGAATTCGAATAAAGCAGCTCTTTTATGCTTTAAATTAGCGGTAATTGAACTTATAAAAATGCATAAACAAATACATGTTTTTATAGCTGATAAATATATAGTAATGGATGATATAATTCACTTTTTTTTCGGGCGTAGATCTATTTTTATACATTCATCGGAATATTTTTTATTTTCCGATCCTAAATATTATTATATTATATTTGCTAAAAGTATAAATAAGTTACGTGAAATTTTTCATAAAGGTAATCCGTTTGCAAAATATATTATTATAACTGACATGGATAACGAAGATATAAAGGATTTTTACAATTACTTATGGGTCAACGATTACGCTAATATTGTTTTCATCATAATAGAGAATACTAATGAAGCTACCTATCGGCAATTAGAGCCAAATATAAGAAATGAAAGTTTACCAACTTTAGAAATCTTGACTTACTGTTTCTGGAATGCAAGTTATAGCAGATATGAGAGGTTTTCAAGATACCGAATACCCTTATGTCCAATAAAAGGTTGCTCTATCAAAGAATTGAGAGTGACTGATGAAATTGTTTTACCAAAATATGTTCTTAAAGGATCTTATAATTCTTCTGGGTCTGCTCTTATTCGATTTTTTTCGAAATTCTATAAAATTCCTATACAAAGTGTTAAACGCTGTTCTAATTACACTTGGAATGATGTCGAATCACTGGTTAATAAAGATAGAGTAGATATTGTACATGGATCGAGTGCACCTTTGCCTGAACAAATTGATGACTTGGATTTTACTTACATATATAGGTAACGTAATTTTGATAAATTCAATAAAAAATTATAAAATATTTCTTTGTACTTTGCGTAATATACTTATAATTTTAGATTCGAGTCGTATTTCTTTATTACTAAATTACATATAAGTAATAGTACCGATTTTAGCAACTTATTTAGGCCATTTAAATTTGATACTTGGTTAATATTGATCGCAGTGCTACTTTTATATTGCTGTTTAGTAAAACTTACTCATAAATTTCATAAATTAGGACACTTGAAAGAACAATTAGGATTATTCGATGCTTTCATAATTGCTTTTCAACGACAAATTCGGCAATATCCAAATAACACTTTACTTATGCTCATTCTTGGTATGTGGATGCTCTACAATTATGTAATCAATAACTATTATAATTCGGCTTTTAATAGTGCTGCTCTTTTAAGAAAACGTTCAGATAAAATACTCACTTTACGCGAATTAGGTGAAGAAAAGTCTGCTCGTTTTGGTGGTTTACCGATTTTTCGAAATTTGTTTAATGATTCAAATGACTCTAGTATGTATAATATTTATAAAAGGTAAATTTATAAAAAATGTAATAAATTTACAAGAATATTTAATTTTATTTTTACTAACTAGAAGTGTCCAAGTTCCAGATCACCGAGTCAGTTCAAATTTCGGGATATGTTTTTAGATGTAAAAATATGGAGAAAGCCAAAATATTAGACTCTATTGGTTATAAAAACTCGAGTTATACAATATTATCTAAAACAAAACCTAAAAATATGGATAACTCGAGTTTTGCGAACCAATAGAGTTTAATATTCCGGCTTTCTTCCATGTTTTTACATCATAAAACATATCCCGAAGTTTAAGCTGAATTCGTGGTCTGGATCCCTGACACTCTCCCAGTAAGACAGTAAATAAGTTAACAATTTTCAGGTATAAGAATTTACATGCTTTAGAAGTTTTTAATGCTTTAGTTAATAAAGACATGTTTGTAATAGTTTCGGATTTCGCTTATAATGCAATAGTTGATGCTGCTACTTTTAACAAGGATTTCTATCAGATTTATAAAATCAGTGAAGAAGTCAACCGAATATACATTCAATTTTATTTGAAAAAGGGACATCCTTTTATAGAGCCACTAAATGATGTTGTGCTCTTATCACAGCAATATGGTTTAAGTGTAATACAAAAGAGTTCTCAAGCACGTTTTATGGAATCTTCTAACGAATACAACGTTGAAACGTTTAATTTAACACACCTAATTACTGTTTTGAAAACTAGTTGTGTAATAGTTATTATGAGTATTATATGTTTTGTTGGTGAAATATTTCTTGGTAATATATTTATGATTTAATTTAAACTTTAGTGATTTTTGACAAAGAAATATTTGAAACTATACATTTTACTTATATTATTGGATAGACAAAAATGTGTCCTTTCCACAATGCTTTTTTACTATGAATTTATTCTTACTAGGAATTCGAATTTTTTTACTATTTATAATAATACTTCTAAAAACTTATTAAACTTATTATAATTCTCAATTAAAATATCATATTATTATTTATAATTTTAAGAAAAACTATATTCTTGTTAATAATAAAATTATATTTATATACTAAAATGAATCCATTTATGAAATTATATGTTACAAACCCACAAATTTTAAACTGGAAAAACATATTTTAACTTTTATCGTCTAATGTAGTAAATTATCGATTTGGGTTTATAATTTGTTGACAGTGCAAGGCAGTATGAAAAAGTGTATTCAAAGTTTTACATGAATTTAAGTACACGAGTTAATTAAGAATTTAATGCAGTTGAATCAGTTATTTCTTAGATTTGTAAACACACGTTGTAATGTTACAAATTCGTTGTGAAACTGTAATATTTTTAATAGTTTTAATTATTTCAATAGACTTAAACGTATCTCGAAGTCATACATTTTTAAGACAACATTTTGACACGAAAACGTTAGCTTTTTGTGTGACACCTGTTATAAAAAAGGTGTTTATTCAGCATGTTAAATCAATTATGATATTTTCGGACGAGAGAATTAATAATTATAAAGTGTATGAATCGTTATATTCTTTTTCACAAATAGTATTGACAACAAATTTTTTAGAGAATCGAATGTCAAAAGTTAGAAATATTGTAATTACGAATAATCTAAATATACTGTATAGATTTTTCAACGGAGCGCTTCACAATATATATTCTGAATATTTAGTTATAACTAATTTAGAAGATAATATGTTATTAAACATATCAAATTTTATATGGGAAAAGAATTATATGTACGTCGCTTTTCTAATAATATCGAAAAACAAAAGCGTAACTTTTCAAAGGTTTCAATCCAACGAAACTAATAAATTTCAACGTGGCTTAATGGATGTGTATGACTGTGATTTTGTTTCCAATAATAATGATAGCACTTTTAAATTTAATCGCTTACTTTGCCCGAATAGAGGATGCTATTTACATTATATACGAGTTAGTGAAGGTGTAAAATTGCCAAAACAGCCTAAGACGAAGCAAAGACAAATAATTAGCAGAGGTGGTACTATTATTAAACAGTTTTGTAATATTTTTAACATTAAGTGTCATCAAATTTATAGTAAATATGACAATTTTACGTGGGACCTTTCTACGGATCGGTTAAACGAAGGCAAAGTGGATATTATATATGGTTCTGATATACCTTCGGGTGAACAACTTTTGCATTTAGATTTCACTGGGAGTTACAGGTATGTTTATTACGTCCATTATGCTATTCATTAAAAATACTG
>JAPYZA010000575.1:0-53546 GCA_030522685.1 Eupelmus azureus | reverse complement strand
GTTCACATGATAGAAAAGGAAAAAATAAATCAGACATCAAGAAGAAACAAGCAATTAATGGTAAAGAGAAAATTGAAGAAAAAATTTGAATAGTAAGTACTTTAAAAACCAAATCTTAACTTATTAGTCATTTTTTTAAACTTAAAAGGTATAATGTCTAAAATTAATTTTTTAAATACAGTGCACTTTTTAAATTAAAACCATTATACTTTTTTCAATATTATTTTAAGTATTTGGTCATTATTCAATCAGAACATTAATATTAAAGTGATAATAAATTATATTTGCATTAAAATAAATTGTATTAATTATTTCTATTTTAACATTTTCATGAGCATGTAATAAAGTAATTCAAAAGTCATGCGCATGTTCACACATAATACATATTTGGACCTTTAATGTATTTATAATGTATTTTATACTGGGAAAACTATTATTACTTTGCATGTAAGATAGAAGCAAGTGTTAGATGGAATTACTTTGACTGAATATTCCTGTGCCTTGCATATTTTACATAGATGAATGATTGTACTAAGTCCAAACCTTATCTTTTACGTTTAATAAAGTAATAATTATCATCTTTTTAATTCTATGTAGTATTAAATTTATATTAAATAAATATTACCTTTTTTCAGACAAACAGAAGGAACAAAATCCTTAATATAATTTTAGATATCTTGGATGTATGTGACGAAGAAAACAGAAAGATTGTCACAGAAAGTCAAAAATGTCTTTTGCAACAATCAGATGATGAATTTGACATCTTTGAAGATTATGAAAATGAAGAAATGAAAACAAATTTTACTACTAAAAGGAAAGTTATTAGTCATAAGAAAAAAGTAAACTATTCAAAAAATAAAAAGAAATATTCTTTTAAAAACTTTAGAAAAATCATTAAATAGCGCAATTAAATCTGTGTTTAGAAAATTTAATATATGGTATGTTTCATTAAGATAATAAAAATGATTTTTATATGTTGTATCATAAAATTAATTAATTTTTAATTTATAGCGGATTATTTAGAATTAAAGGATCATCAAGAAATAAAATATTGAAATATGTATTTTAAAAAATATCAATGTCAGAAAAATTATATTAGTTTAGAGATGGTTAAGATTCTTTATAAATTACTCTCTTCTTAAGAAAGAAACTACTTCTAAAAAGTAAATGAAACTTTTTAAAAAATAATTGAATTAGTAGATAACATTTTTATTACTTATCATTTTATACTCAGCATTAAAAGTATTATTTCAATTACTGTACAGTATTTAATGATTAATAAGTAATATATTATAGAAAACATAGAAAAGTAGATATGACAGAAAATTAATTTTTTTTTTAATAAAATGAAAAATTTACATATTTGTTAAAAATGTTTTCTTTTAAACTACGAAAATGAATTAATTTTTGAATAAAAAAACGGTATTCAAAGTGAATTTGTAACTGAAGTACTGAATAATAACGTTTTTTGTAAGATAAATAATTTTACCTACATTTATTCTTTATTGACAAAAAATTACTATTTAATTAAAACAAAATTACCAAATAAGTTTTTCTTTAATAAAGCTAAAGATTTGAAAAATAAAAGAATATAAAGTCTTAATAATGCTTGTTAACAAACTTAATTTGCAGGAATTAACATTAATATAATCCAACGCTATTGCTCTCGACTATCAACTAAGGAAAATAACATCAATAATGCCTTGTCGAGGACTAATTAAAAAATATTCTATGTGATAATCGAGGCCATTGCATTTGATCAAAGTGGAGTATAATTTCAACTGCATATCAAAGTACTGGTTTCACCGATTGGAATGCTGTAATACTTTTAACAATTCAAGGGAAATGAAATCAACCCATCGGGCAAGGTATGTGTATAGTCAAAAGGTTCAAACGGTTATACAGATTTTTTGAGAGCCATTGCTCCACTAAAATATTTTTAATACATTTTAAGACTTAAAAATAGATGATTGTATAATATCGTAAAAGTATATACCTACAGTTAGTAATGAAATCATTTTGATGATGCGCCTGTTCTCTGCTAAGTTCTGACGTACTCTTTGTGGGTAAGGTGGGTATCACTGTCACGACTGGTCGATATTGTAGGATTCTAATTTATTAATTAATGATTTTTAAAGATTATTTGTTGATTATAATTTCTGATATTTTTTAAATAGTTATTCTAAACATAAAAGATGATTAAATAAAGAAAATTGCTAACTGGTTTTATTAAAATTTAGAATTATTACGGAATTAATTTTATAAATAACAAAGAAATTGCCTGCAAAATTGAAAAAATATTTGCTAAAACAATATTTTTATGCTACTATATTTTTTATCAGAAGACAAAAATTTTAAAACTATTTATTTAGAACTACAATTTAGAATTAGAACTAGAATTTAGAGCTGCATTTTAAGATTGGAAACAATATTTTTAAACGTTGTTCTACAGTCAAAATAGTGTGAGGAATCATACAATTAGATATTAAGAAATTATTTTTTAAAAGTACTATTGTTCACTTTAATGAGCCCTAATCATTAATTGAATAGGTACGTACTAAAACTGTTTAACTTATAACGACGTACAGTACGGTTGTGTATGATATTTGAACGTATTTATGAGTTAAATTACTTTTTATTTAGTTATATGATAGTATGATACTAGTGAATATTTATGTCTTGTGCTGGTTGTATTCCCAATTTTAAAGATAAATATTATAGAATAAATATAAAAACTATTTCATGAGAAACGAATGAACGTTTTATTTTGTAAAGTAAATAAGTGTTCATATGCTTGTAAAATCTATTTCTCTAAAAAGAAAACTATAGTGATATTATAAATTTGTATTTAATGACGATTTAATTTGTTCTAAAAAAGCAAATGTTTTAACTTTTCTTTTTTTGTATTATGCAAAATAGTAAAACTATTTAAAGAAATAATTCATTTACTTTACTTTTAATTATTTATCCTTGTATCAAAATAAATGAAAAAAATAAAAAAGAATTTAGATATTAAAACAATGTAAATTTATAAAATTTACTGGTTTCGCCCTAGATTATGGAAATTTGAAGGAAGGAGTGGTGATAATAAAATATTGAGAACCATTGTTTTGTATCACAGTAACTTAATTTATATTTATATAGAAGCAATACAACAATGTATTGCATAGTACATGCACTTGTAATACAAAAAATATAGTAATAGTGATACTTATATATAATAATAAACTTAATTATTTAATTACAGGCGATTCAACTTTTAATCTATGCTTACAATCGTAGTCTTAATACACTATTTTGGATTTTGGATTTTTTGCATATTTTTACATTTTGTTAAGACAAGCGGCTACTTGTAATTATTGTTCAACACTTAAAATTGTTTTAATTTAAAGAGCTGCTCGTCTTGACAATATTGTTTTGTGTTCTTTCATTCTTGACTTGTTTTATTAATTTCTTCCGAAGAAGCATATTTTTATTGAAATGCCTTAAAGAGCGTCGTTTCTAGCGTGTAATCGAATATCGACTTACTATTTCTCAATCTCGCAAAGATTACAAATAGGCAAATTTGATCCTATAAGTTCAATTGTATTAATTATTGATATGTAGTTCTTGAATAAATAAACGAGATTGTTTGTTGTCACTTCGTCCACGTGAATTAATGATTTTAAAGGCACAGTCGGTAATAACTGTTATTCTGGCTTCTAATATATTCTACAAAGTAATCTTTTCCGGCATATTACTGGCTATATTGTACAAACTATTTAACAAGCATTTTTAAATAAAGTATACGATATTTTTTTCATTGAAATTTTAAAGCACGTTTTTCAATTTCGTTTTTTCCTTTTTTTTGTGTTTTCAAAATTAAAACTTGGTATAAATACGCTTAAGTATCAATTTTAAAGCCCTTAATTATCTTAATTAATATCATTTTTCATATTTTTGATCATCTGCACACTAATTGTGTGATATTCGGAATCACTTCAAACTTGGATAACTCCCAATCAGATATTTGAAGTCATTCCAAATTGCATCATTTCTTAGTTCATTAGTTCCTTAATAAAAAAGAAAAGACATCAAATAAATGGGCGAGTAAGAGAAAAAAACGAACGTCGCTGCTTCACATCGACAATACAATAATAATAATAATAATGGTATACGTTATTAGCGCGATTATCGTAATCGGTCGATCAATTGGTTCTTCAGTCGTTCCCTTTCGTCTAAGCATTCATCGTTTACAAGGGAGGTAGGTACTGGTTGGCACCGGCTGGCTGGGTGCCCTCCTGACAGTCACAGGGCACTCCGGGTTGGTTCGCATGGTAATGAACGCGCGCTGGCGTCTGCTGGGTCTGGGCCTGGATGGGAGACGGTCCGTGGTTGTACTCGGCCTGAGGCTGGGGAGCCGGTCGCTGCTTGTACTCGACCTGAGTATGCTGGGGCGCCGACGGCGAGGCGATCATACCATTGACCCACTTGGTGTCGATCAGAGCGAAGGTCGCGACCTAAGGAGAGGACGACGTTAATGGGCGTTATACATAATAAATAAGAATTCAAATTGCCGGGCTGGGATGAGAGCATTGAGGAGGCGTCAGGAGCTGTTGCGAAATGCTTAATAAGGATGTCGGAGAAGCGCGCGGGATACAGTTGCGATTAAAAGGTGACGCGAAATTTTTCGGCCGCGTGACATTGAGAGGGAATCCATTCTTCAGATTTATAGCGCGCGCGCTTTTGCTTAATCACGCCGTGTAGTCTAATAGCTTTTATCAAGCATACAACCTTTCGCTTCAAATTTGAAGTTGCGCAATCCCCAAATCCGATTATTCAAATGGCATTCGACAGTTCGTCACCTCTCGAGCCTGCGAGCTTAAAAATTAATTCAAAAAGACTCTCCGGCTGATTTCTGATCAAAAATAAACCTTTACGAGCACAAAAGTATTAAATAAATATTGCATAACCGAATCGCGTGGAAGGAAAATGTAAATCAACATCACTTTCGGCCGCGCCTGTACCACTCCATACCGAGTCTGTCTCCCTCTCTTTTTTTTTTCTGCTCTTGATCATCCTTCCCCCTCCTTTCCGGGCTCTCCCAGAGAAAGTTGATTTATAGCGTCTGCTCGCACGTACCTGATTGGTGGGAAGGCAGCCGGTGTCCTGGCTGTAGACACCGACGAGCTCGTAGCTGCCGTCGCCGCGGTCGCAGGCGAGGGGACCGCCTACGTCGACCATACACATGTTGTCCTTCTGCTGGTGGGCCTTGGTGCAGACGAGGCTGTCGTCGAGCTCGACCGCCGACTCGGCGCCCTGGACGCGCTGCCTGCACTGCTCGTTGCCCAGCACGTCCACGTTGATCTTGTGCATCACTGCACCGGCAGCGTGAACTGTGTTCCAGAAGAAGTTGTTATGATAATGGCCATATGGTGTTCTGGAGCTGTAGATTTTAGAATAGAGACTGGTAAATACCTTGGATGATGGTCTTGCCCCATCCAGTGGAGATGCATTTCCTCTGGGGTGTGACTGGGGCGGATTCGCCAACGCAGATCGTGTCCACGTGCTGGTCGAGTTTGAAGGAGTTCTCGAGGAAGAGCATGGCAGTGTCGAAACCTGGGGCGCCAGGCTGGTAGTTGGGGTGGGAGACAATCGATTTGACTTGGATGATCTCGAAGGGCAGTGGTTCTTCATGTTTCAGTTCGTAGCCGAGTTTCCATTCTCCGGCCTTGACTGATACGGTGCTTGGGGTCAGGCTGGAATCATTTGATAAAATAGATTCATTTTATCGAGAAATATTATGTTTGATGCTATTATGTGCATGGAATGTTTTTTGATAAGAATATGTTATTTTAATGTTTTCATAATAGGGTTATTGATTGGTTAAGTTTTGTAATGCTTGGAGGATAAAAGAAATTGCATCATTATTTTTATTGTCAAGTTTTAAAGTCATTAGGTACAGCAATTTAAAATTTTTTTAACTCGCCGAAAATTGACCAGGTTACATCAATTTTGATTTTGATATTATAATGAGATGATGTCATAGTAAGAATGAAACTGAAATTAATTCAGTAAATATTTTTTTTATTTTGAAAAATAAATTATAAATATGGGTGTTCTCTCTGTCAACCAAAAGTTTTATTGATCAAAAAAATTTTATTACTATCATATTAAATTTAGAATAAATATAAATAGTTATATAATAGTGCCAGTTAAAAATACACAATTTTTTTAATATAAATTATTAATTAATAAGAAAAATAATTTTATAATAATAAATATATATTAAATAAAATATAATAAATATATATAACGAAAATTCTACATTTCTATTAAGTTAATGTTCTGAATTGAAACAGATTTGTCAAATAAAACATTTAATTAAAATTAGATTCAAAAATATTTCAAATAAAAATATGTAACAATAAAAAAACTGGCATGAGAAAAAAAGAAAATAAAACTCACCCGTAGACGCAGTGGGCGGCAGTAAGGACTAGGTTGGGAGCAACGATGGCACCAGAGCAAAGAAGCTTTTTCTCAGTGTTGAGCAGGATCATCGCCTGCCATGGGATTTCGCCGAAGGCAACGTCAATGTCGAGAAGTCCGCTTGGCCGTTGGACCTACAAAGATAAAATAGTTTAACGCATAAAAATGAGAGTAAGGTACATTATGGGCATATGTATCCGGTCGGCGAGTGGCGTCAAAAAGAGTATAGATATAAAAAGGAAAGTTAACGAAAGAGCGACGGTCACTTAAGCCAATAGATCTCCGATTGGTTTTTTTAAATGTTGGATGATGAAAGGATGAAATTTGAATCTCGAATTTATAAGGTTGAGCAATCACGATAAAAAAATCTTCCGTTAACACTTTCTATGCAAAAATTTGCAGCACTTCTCTACCACTGGAGTGTCATAATCTATCTGGCTAGATCAGATAATTTCAATTTTTCGTCCGCTTCACTGATTACGAAATTCGTAAATTTATTTCCGTTTTAATGACACACATACAGTAATTATGTAGAAAGAAAGTGTGAACATTTTTAAATGATCAATTTCACTGGGTTTAAGTATTTTTTCTGCAGTTTTTGATTTAATTTACATTTAAATATAAAAATTTGGTCATATAAAATTTGGCATTATCTTGTCATCGAATTACATAAATAAATAGTCGTATAAAAAAAGAATAAAATAAGATCGGCTTTCTTTTTGTGAATGTGCTATACTTTCAATAAGTTCGAACATAGATAAGGTCGATCGCAAATCCGTCGGAACGGCAATTTCAAAATAAATATGTTATGTACTTCTTAGCTGGTTGATGATCATCTTTAATATTTTTACTTTTATAAAGTAAAAAAAAACTGTTTATTACATACCTGGTTGATGATTCCACATTGTGCACCAGGCGTGTGCGGAGCAATAGCGATGGGGTTATCGGTGTGGGTGGGAGCGATTTCAGCGCCCTTTCCAAATCCAGGGAAAGCGGGCAAGCTGGGAAGAGATGGCAGGCTTGGAAGAGAGGGCAGGCTGGGGAAGTCCTGCAAGAAACCTGGTCTTTTGGTGGTGGTGGGTAGAGGAACGTCAGGAACGTCAGCTGGTCCATTTACGACTTCACTGTCATCAACCGAAGCGATCGGTGTCTGAGGTCTGAAGGGATTCAAGCCGGCAATGTGGTTGGTGATATCTCCAAGAGCAGGGAATTCGAATGTCTTTCCTGGTTGAGAGGTTTTGATCGGCTGTTGAGGTTGCTGGATTGTCTGATGAACCTCAAAATGCGGTTGCGCGGGCTGGTGAGGTTGGAAGCTGGATACTTTGGGTGGTTGAGATGTCACTGTGAAGTGAGGTTGTTGTGGCTGGTGAGGTTGAGGTTGGAAGCCGGATACTTTGGATGGTTGAGATGTCACTTGGAAGTGATGTTGTTGTGGCTGCTGAGGTTGAGGTTGGAAGCTGGGTACTTTGGGTTGTTGAGATGTCACTGTGAAGTGGTGTTGTGGCTGCTGAGGTTGAGGTTGGAAGCTGGGTACATTGGATTGTTGAGGTGTCACGTGGAACTGAGGTTGTTGAGGTTTTACTTGAACTTCGATATGATGTTCTGGCTGGTTAGTCTCGAAGTGTGGCTGCTGGGGCTGCTGGGGCTCTTGAGGTTGGATATGAAAAGTGGGTACTTTAGCTTGGACATTGTGTTGAAACGGCTGCGGATGCTGAACGTGGGCAAATCCTTGGGGATGCTGTTGCACAACCTTCGTTGTGTGGAAGCTAGGCTCAGGCTGAAGAGATCCTACTTGATTAATTGCTGACTGAAAGGGTTTAGATATCTGAGGGGTAACTTTGATGGATTGCTGCGGTCTAAATTGCTGAGTAGGCTGCTGGGGCTGGAATGGTTTCAAAGGCTGTACGGTTTTAACAGGTTTTTTCGGTTTGTTCTTTGAAAGGTTCAGAAATGTCGGGAATCCCTGTTCATCAAATCCACCAGTGTAGTTGGCAGGCAGGTTACCACCGGCGGGCCATGGGTCTACATAGTTCGGGTCACGGCAGCACTTGCCGATTATTCCATTGTCTGGGTTTCTACAATCCTGCGAGCATAAAATTAGCATAATGAGCTCCGCGACTTAAAATTCAATTCCACGAATACATGCCGGAAGAGATTTTGCTCTATTATTATTCAATCTGTTATTTCTGCGAGTATAATAGAATTGGAACCATTTTATTTTATGTTCTCCCATTTTTCAGAAATCAATTCGTAGAAGACAAGCATATTTTGAAAAAATATTTTTTTAACATTTCATGTATATTAAAATATTATGTAGATAGCCGATTATAAGATTTAGACATTTTTTATGATAATAAGTTTCAATATTTTAAAACCTGGGAGTTATATTACTACATTCTTTAAAAAGCGATTAAAAAATATTTTCTTTTGGATTACTATTTTTACTCAGTTATGTATGAAATAAATATAAAAAATAGAAATTGAACTAAATCGTTCTTTATAATAACCAAATCAACTCATACGTATTTCACCTAATATTGTTATTTACTTACCACAATAGGTACACGTCTGAGTTTCTGTTCAGACGATAGTGTAATCGGCTCAGTTCTGATTGTTCCAAGCATGTCGCAGAATTGCTCTTCAACGCAGATCATGGCGGCAGCGCAACCGACCTGTGGTTGCGAACCAGCTGGCGGGAAGGCGGTGTTAGGTACAACATTGGTAGGCTGATTTTCGCTACCATCGGTGTCTGTAATTCACGAGATTTTTTTATGTTACTTGAGAAACTGGGTTATCGACGCTGCGAGGAAAAAATTAAAACGACGACGTGTCGCGAAGGAGAGAATCTTTTTAGGCCACGTTCCAAGGATGAATTTTATGAATTATCATATGTTTTGCCAAAAAATGACTTTCACGAGGAAGTACTTATGCATTTTTGTATTAATTCAGATTTGATGGTCCGTATTTATAAATTCAGCGACAGATTTAGAAACGAGCTAAAAATTTGAACAAAACGTTTGTAGGTTTTTGAAGAAAAATTAAGAAATTTAATTGAAAAAATTATGCATCGTATTATTTGAAATTGAATGAGAAAATTTGGAATTTACTTTATTAATTTTAAGTAAAATAACTATCAATATTTTTTATAGAAAAATAAAAAAGCATATACATACACTTTTTAATCATACAAATTGTATTTGATTTAAGTTAAAAAATTAATTACCGAAAAACTTTTACCAGCAATATTAATATAAAAAAAATTTAATTCACAAGAACTAGTTTACTCATTCGTGTATCGAAAAAATACGATAATAAATGAGTTAAACTAAAAGCACTGAAAGTCACAGCTTCTTCAACTTACTGGATTCCGCGCTCGTGCCATGATACAGCACTAATAAAACAAAGATCACTGAACACTTAAGATGAGCCATGACTGCGACACTTTTTTTTTAACTTGAAATTAAAAGGATCTCGGGACCCTGAAAAATCCGCGGAACTGTTCGGGTGTACGATTGTCTATGCCCGAACAGTAAAGAAAGACTGAAGCTCTCTCCGTGCGCGGACATCGTCTTATATATACGTTACATGACGCGAACGCGCCAAGAGGCTCAATTAATGAGTCGGCTACCTGGCCGTTTATCGCGCCACTTTCTTCGGTCCTCTTTCTTTTCTATCGATTTCCTCACGCCGCCGAATCTCGCGCTTTGGGTGTCCCCCGGAGGATCTCGTATTACCGTAACACGCGGGCTCACAAGTGTTACATGTGTCGCCGAAATGAGCCGATCGCGTAATAGAAATTCTAATCCGCCGACGATTTGGGCAAAGAATGTAAAAACCGGAAATTTCTACTATTGGTGTCTGAGAGTGAATTTCTTTTCTAACAGTGAAAAACATTTTTCAGGCATGATTTTATATTTTTCGAGTTTTAATTGAATTCAGATAATTGATCTTTATAACATTTTTATAAAATTTATTGTTTTTAAGAAACCATAACATATCCTTTTTAAGTTTGTAATTTTTTATAAGTTGTAAAAAATTTAGTCTGAGCATTTACGTTGACAGGTACTTATCTCTCAAAAAAACATAAAAATATATTTTATTTCGAATGTGAGTACGTGCGGAATTAACGACCATACTTTCTTTCAGAAAATTTATAAAAGTACTTTAAAAACAAAAGTAACGTTTAAACTTATTTTTGAAGAATATAGAATTTCATAAAAACGATTCACACCGAGCGAACTAATACCTCAATATCCCGTGAAATCAAGATAATTCAAAGCAACTGACGATTAAGTCTTACACCGCGGACATATTTCAAAGCGTAAAGTGAAAACATTACGTCGCCAAATCTTCAAGCATTTTAATCTCGTCCCGGCGACATTAACTTTCACTCTCATCTCGACCGAAAGCTCTTCACTCCAAAAAAGCCTACTTATTCCAACGCAGAGAGTGGAAATAAGCAGCTGCGCTCAGCGCTGAGATAACGCACGCGCGCTCGCCGAGAGCGAGCGAAATACATCGGGGTATATCCGCAAAAAAAAAAGTAAAAGTAATTTGCATATGTTTGGCGTACCCTGGGGCTTCTGAGGCGGCTTCGCGAAGGCGGGCACATCACTAGAAGGCGAGCTTCCGAGAGGCGGCAGGTAGCCGTTATTCTCGCCGGCGCTGCTGGGAGGATAACCAGAATTATCGCCGCCGCTGAGGTCGCCCTCGCTTTCGCTGCCGCTGCCGAAGAGTCCGCCGCTCGCACCTGTAATTCAAAAATGCCGATTAACGTTGAGGCCTCCTGCGTGACTACAGACACGCCGGTGCGCTACTATTGCACAAGCCGAGAGATTGGTAATGATCATGGTTTAATGGGCACGATGCATTTTTTAGTGGGAAGCTTTATTAAATTATAGATTCTAGGTGTTTGTTGGAATAAAAAGGTATTCATTGCTGGTTTATTGGTGTTTCTTTTTTTTTGTGGTAGTTGTGATTGAGTGATTTATTATAGTTCTAATTGTGCGAAAGGGTACTTGTTGAGATAAAAATATTTAATTTTAACGTTTATTATATGTAATGGAAAATTAGTATTTAAAAATAAATTTTACGATTAAAATTTATGAGCATTGCAAAAATTTTTCAAGTTATTTGATGTTGTTATATTTTTTAATTGATTTTTAATTTTTATTAATTTACTATTATCTGGTTTTTTGGAAAAATATATTTTTATTACAGAATTTTGTCAGTATCCAAGAATAATTTAAAAACTGATTTTTATTAAAAAATACAATATTTAAAAAATATATAAAAACAATATCTAAGAAATATACAAAAACTTTTTAAGAATTGTAATTCTTTAAATATATTATTAAACTTTTTTTTTTAAACAACTCTTACATATAAAATCTTAATCAGTATAATACTCTTTAAAAATTTAATTATATTTTTACTTTAGCATTAAAAACAAATGAATAATTTATAAAATAGATAATTATAATAACATTTTTGCAATGTGTAATAAATAAAACTAAAATTTGAATTTGTATAAATATTTACATTTAAAAATTAAAATAATTCCAATGAAATTCATGGTTACACAATATAAGCTGCAGTATTTTAAATTCGCACAGAATGTGACAAATGTCTATTCATGCTACGTTTTTATTTTCGAAATTTGAGTGCCTTTATTTTTTATAATTATTGTTGAAAAAATAATATAAATATTTTCATCATTTTGCATGTTATAATGACTCTAAGTCATTAGATGCTGTTAATATTAAGTTCTCCAAACACAATTTATCAGTCAATTTCAAACTGCTTCGTTTTCAAAAAATTTAACAGTTTTTAAAATTTTTAACAAATTTGTACCACGTTAATTTAAAACGTTATAAATCACACTAGCAGAATAATTTTTCCAAATTCCTTCGTGATTAAATTTCGTTGAAGACTTTCACCATAAAAGTATCGTTAAATCTGAATAATTAATTTTTAACCTAGTATAAATGTGATTTTATGAATACTTATTCCACGTTATTAAATTATAAACATTGAATACGTCAAATATATTTACAATTTAATTATCGAGTCAAACGACTCGTAATATTTAGCGAAAATTAAAAGAACACTATTTAGAAACTGTCCGCAAACGTTATATAATATTCACTAAAAATTCAAGAAGCAAACCGCCAAACCGATCCACCAACCGATTTCCAACTTTGATCCAGCCCCGAAACAAAACGCAATACTCGATAACCCAGAAAAGCGCCAATAATCACTGAATAAACGCTGGGCTTAAAAAATTGAAAAAAATCGCAAAAAACCGATCTCGTCACTTACTGTAGCCAGTAAGCTGGGCTTGCGCGCCGCGATGGAGCACCAACAGCACTGCGACCACTAAACTGTATCTGACCGAAGCCATCATGCACTTGGCTCTCGCACTAAAAACGAAACTTTCAAATTCTCCGCTCAACTCGCACTCTCCGCGTCTGCCGTGTGGGATCGAACGTCCCTGTCCAATCACCTGCGTTAAACTGAGGCTCCCTAAAACGGTTCTAACCTTATATACCGCGGCGCCGTGATGTCATCACTGCCCAATTTATATCTGCTATTTATCTCGTCAACATTTTCCTTGTTTCCCTTCCCCTGGCGGGGGACGGCGCCGCGCGCGGCTCTCGCCTCGGTTATCGGAATGCGATGAGCCGACACACACACACCGGATCTAGCGATTTCACCCTTGCGGATGCATAACGACCTTGGCCAATCGAATTTCATCGATTTTCGGCGGCTAAGCTTTTTGACTCATCGTTGTGAAATCGAACCCTGGACTGTCTGTTTCTCGTCTTGTATGTGTGGCGGCAGTGCAGATTTTGGATGAGCGAGCTTTGCATTTTGGCGTTCGCTTGGGATTACCTTTTTTAGTGGTGATTGTTTATTTATGAGGTGTTTGTAGTTAAAGGTTTTTCGTTTCTTATGATTATTTATCAATGATTTTTTTATTATTTGTTATATGTTTTTTAATTTATTGATTTTAATGCAAACTATTTTGTGTTTGTTTTACAAGCCTACCGAGGATTTATTTTTGTAGTAAAATGTATACTTAGAATTACATTATCTCGCAATTCAGACAAATAGAAAACACTTACAGATTCTCATGCCTTATATTATTTTATGCTGTTTGTTTTTAATTAAAACTATCGTAAAAAAAGATTTTAAGTCACAGCTAATACACATTAATTACATGCTTTTTAGTAAATATTTTGTTTTTTGTTTGATTAAGAAATCATTTTAAATCACATTAAGCTAATTAAAAAAAATTCCGATGTTAAATAATCGACCTCTGATGGATTAAAGTTGTTAAAAAACATACGTACATCTGTAGCAATGACGTACTTCCATGAAACGCGTTCATTTTCAGCCTTCGGCGTAAACGGGCTTTGTGGATTTTTAATTGAACGCGGTCCATTAGAATATTTTATTTGTAGAAACACGTCATGGGGGTACTAGTTCGATAACCGATCCTTTAATATAAACTAACGTCATTTGGAAATTCCTTTTATATTGACATCTTCAAAATTAAATCTTTACAAAGGAAAAACAACTTTAAGTAAATTTATTTTGTCAATTTATCAATCGATTTATCGAGCATTATCATTTATTGTGATAAATAAAAATTTTTTCATTTATTCTGAAAATTTCTCTAAGAAGAATTCACATTATTTTTAACCTATGACTTCATGCCTTTTTTCATACCTATAATTCATGTGAAATGTTTGTACAATACTTCGTGCCTGAGAAAAAAATCTTTTAATGCAATTAGAGCGTTCCTACATGAAGGCTTATTAACTCTTCGATAAAAAACGCATCCTTGAGCCAAAAAAACGAGGGAACCAATCGAGAAACTCGACCCTCTCGAGAACATAATCGCCAGCTTGTTTACTGTTCCGAGCATCCCAAAAAGTCTCACGACTTTTTATTTCTCTCCAGAAATAAGTACCCTTTTATCCCGATCCTCGGGCGCAGAGGACAAAAAGAATTTTCACATCTGGCTCGAAAACACCCAAAAAATTGTTTCCTCGATCGGCCAGCGCGCCGCATTCTTTGTGCGGGTGATTTCGACGTTGCCTCGCCGATTTCGCGAGAAGATCGCGTCACTATTTATGCGCGCCGATCGCCTTGGAATCCGCACATTCCTGACGTGAAAACGGCAGCGCTGCGGCCGAAAAAACGCTTGTAAATGCGGTATTTATTTTTTGGGAATAACCAGACTGTTACGCGATTATAATTCGACGGCAGAGTGACGTGCGCGATCCTTCGATTGTTGGATTCCTGGCTTTAAAAGTGTAAGGATGCGCGCTGATACGGGATAATGAGAATTTTCAAGTTTATGGGTGCGATTTTATTGCGTTTACGTAATTCGAAAGGAATTCAGCAAGTGCCTCGGTGCATCGTATATTTTACTTAACTGTTTTACGCTTTATCGTCTAACAATTAGCACTGCGAAAAATTGATTATTTATTAGAGAGGCACCTTAAATCTTCCAAACTACTCGTCACGTCTAAATGAATTATAAAAGTAATACCCTGTTACAATCTGATGTAAATAAGTTTATAGTGCGTTTATTTTGCGCGTCACAATAACATGTACGCGCTTTACATAATCTTTATTATTATGTCCTTTAGCAGAAAGCGATCAGCGAGCGTCATAAATTTAATTTCCAAAAACTCCGAAGTAAGTACATTCATGATCGCAAAAAAAAACCCGGGATGCATTACACCCTTGGACACCTTGATAACCAAACAGTCTCGGGAGTCCCGCAGCGTGAAAAATGATCTTAAGGCCGCGTTTGTAACAGCGCCAGTTTCGCACGAAAATTCGACTTTGTCACCCGGAGAGCCAAAAGTGCTTTTCCGTGCGTTCGTATATAACAATGAGAGGTAATTATTCGATTTATATTCAGTTATAATGTGATCTCAACGCAAAAAAAAAAGTTTCGCAATACCTGAAGTTATTGTTTGTGACATTTGTAACTGGCAGGATTGATGATACGGGTGCGGACGATGCTAAGCTTTTAATTGGGATATTTTTGTGAGATGAGCGTTTGTCAACTGCGCCCGGGTTATTATTGGTTTATTTGGAATGATGTATTGGTTCCTTATAAAATTTTCAACACCGCGTTTCACGGGAGAGGGTTATTTATTTCGGTGGTCGATGAAGTAAATTATAATTAATCCGAATGGCGCGTTTCGAAAAATTGAAATTTGTATTTAATTCGGCGTTAGGAAAACGTGTAATTTTGAGGCTAAAAGATTATTTATGGTATTTTTCACGATGTTGACAGTTAGAGTAAATAGTTGGTGTAAAAAACGTGTTAGTTTATTACAGGCACTAATGACTTATTTCCATGTCGATCGATAATGATTTAATTCTAAATTAATTTGGAGCCAGCAAAATACGTAAATTGCTGAAAAACGTTTCCTAATTCTGCTATGGATTTTCAATTTTATGATTTCAAATTTATACATTATTCAAATTCACATCATAAAATATAACTTAGGAAAATGTTTTTTAATAAGGCGAAATTCGGACTGCTGATTGACGTCAAAAATGGCAATTCGTAAATAATATTTATTAACATTGAGATTGAGTAAAGATTAAAATAGTGACAGTTGGCAGAATACAAAATCAAGATTTTGACTGTCGTTTCATGTGTAAATAAGATTGCCACCAACATCTTTAATAATTTGATGATACTCGTATCTATATCGAATCAAATATTCTTATGCAATACTGTGAAGCTCTTGATTTATTGATCATTTAGAAGGTGGAACAGTGTAAAAAAATTATAATCTCACAAATGTGAAATCATTTAAATAATTATTAATTTTTCATAAATTCGTTATTCAAATGAGCCGCGATGCCTTACATAGTGTTAATATTCTCCTAAATAAACATCTATCATTCAAATCGGAAAACTTGTAAAATTCGATTAACAAATATAACACACTTTAAATTCATATAATTTCATTGCAATAGCCCCACGAATTTTTCCATCTATCACGCATTTTAATTAAAACAACAAAAATAACTTTCTTATCCATAAAAAACCAGCCATCCAACACCTTCATTGTAACACGACTCCAGCGGCTTTCCTGCCGCTAGAAATTTAAAAGTGAAAACCGCAGGAAACGTCCATCTCGAGTAAAAAATCCGAAAAACCACACCCGTCGGCGCAGCTGCTCCATTACAGGGGTTAAGGCCTCAGTCGCGAATTCCGCGACGCCCTTGCGCCGTATAAACAAGTCTGACGTAAGAGCGCGAGCTCCTCGGGGGCATATCAACGACTTTCTCCGGCTGGCTGCGTCGTATCTGCCCGGCGCGCACTTTTCTTTCTCCTCTCCGGCTGCTCTTTTTTTTTGTAGAGCAGCGCCGCAATCGCCGAAATAAATATCTTTCGCGGCTCGATGTTTCGGCACTTTATGCTAATGTCGCGCAGGCAGTGCGTTTGAATTCATATAGGCGTTGCGAAATTACAGGCGATAATTGCCTAGCTGGATTTTCTCGCTTTCACTGATGTTAGATTTATTTGTTTTGGACCGCCGAGATGGCAAAATTTTCGCGAGCTTTGTGGAGCGACGGGTGAAACTTTGCAATTTGCCCGAGCGGTCTGATTTTGGGCGTTGATTGATTTGATGTATTGGATTTGCGGTGTTATATAAAGATTTTTTTGCGCCGACAAGTTTCTTTTTTTTTTTGATCGATTTAAATAATGTTCTTTTAATTAATTGGGATCAGATTTAAATTGTGAGGCTAAATAAATATCGATTTCATTTTTTTTATGAGTGCGCGCTTAGAGCATTTGAGAAAAAAACGATTATAAATTACGTATTATCATGTATTTATGGGCAGTAATCGTTTTTAATTTAAAATTAGAGATTATATCTGCATTAGTATTTATTAAAAACAAATATCTTATACTTTTTTATACGCATTATACATATTTTAAATTTAGAGCCGAATGTAATTCGATTTTCACATCATTGAATAAGTGTCTTTGATTTTATAATTTGTAACGAAAATTTATGTTAATTTAAATTTAGTTTGATAGTAAGAATTTTGTATAACTTATTTTAGTTAGACATTGAACTTACTTGGCTTTTTAAGAGTGCAGCATACTTCCCGAGGTCCATCGCATTTCTGATTCTGAAGTCATAAAAAAATTATTAATTAGTTTTGTTTAAAAAAATTTTTTTTAATTAAATTCATATTGAAAATCTTGTATGTAACGCCTATTATGTAAAATGTATAAAACTAATATCGAAGTTATAAAAATAACAATAATTTGCATAAGTAAAACAAACTTTGTTTTGTGACACAAAACCTATTAAAACATAAAATTCTCATGAATATTATATCTACAAAATAAAGATTTTGCGTGACGGCTCCATTAGCATATACCATTAACTCATTGTTCAATCAGTAATAGACGGTTTCTGTTCGTAAACCAAAGTACATATAAAAAGCTATGAATTTTCTTGTTGCATCCTGTTACTGCCTTCCCTCGTTTAAAAATTTCATAACCCTCTCATAATTTATAAGTAAGACATTACAACCTGAGCAAGAAATAAATCGGACCATTAATTACCAGCCCTCAGAAACGTATCCCCTCACGAACAAGACGTTTCGTTCCTCGCTCGATCCATGTGTGAATCGAGAACCCTACAATCGAATTAATTAATCCCATCCAAGATAATAGCGGCGAACAACGAGAAAAATCGCGCGAGGAATGTTAATCCTTTCAGCGTGTCCGGGGAAATTAGGAGAAAAAAAAGATGCCTCGCGTGCTAAGACCACCGCTGCCAATGGAATCGCGTGCGGAGCTGCAGCGCAGCCTCGCAGTTCAGAAGGTTAATTCAGCCGTGCGACTCCCGTGGCGAGTGCGCGATTAATCGAGCCTTCTCGAAGTGCGCTTAGCTATGTGGTAAACGCGACATTGTCCCGTTTTGATTATTGCATTGCGAGATGTTTTGCTTGGTTTGTTTTGTGATTACTTGATATTTTTAGGATGTTTTTTTTTATAATTGTGTTTATGGGAGTTCTGTCTGTGTTAAGAATGAGTTCATACTGTTTTTGTTTAGGTCTATAAAAATTTAAATTTTGTATAGGTGTTTTGGATGATCTTATATAAATGGAAGCTTTTAGAGGTGTGAAAATTATTGCTCGATTAATGTAATGACTTCATCGAGAACTTGATTGTGTTAGATTCTATTTCCTTTTCCGCATGCCGATTAAATTGTAGGCCATTCAAAACTAAATCTCATATAAGAAAAGAAAGTTTTATAAAATATTTTAAGTAATTCCTTTTTAATGATTACAAAATTCTTAAGAATCTAAACAGTTTTTGTGTTGATATAAAATGATTGGTTACGATTAAAATAATTTATCTTGTTTAAAAAAAATACAAATTTTAATAAAAATTTTAATGAGATTTTTAATAAGACATAAACAAATCTCAATATTAAAAATATTGGATAATAGTCTAAGTAAATTGTCTAAACAATTAAAGTATATAAAATATCTTATGTATGTACACCCACCCACCAATGTCAGAATCCGTTTCGACCTTACTCTTGTCTTACTATAACCATCAATTACTACTGAACCCACGCTTATTTGGTATATAGACATCTCAATGTTACTTCCTCACATTTAATCATCTTCTGAAAATTATTCTATTAAATCGATACTATTTTTTTAAATTATCAAATTTATTCTATTTAAGTTACGTAAGAGATAAACTAAATTGTAAATCTTAATATAACTTATCATTTAATGACTAATTTTAAAATCTCATTAGCGAATAAATGTTATTTATAATATTTTTATCATACATTTAAATTTAACAATTAATAACATATTTGTCATTATATTAAAAATTAATATTTCATACTTTCTAATAATAATAATTGATTTTAATTCCATTTTGCTACTTTGTACAATATCTGAGTCTCTAAGCTATTTGACTTTGCATATTTACAAGTAATTTTACAATCTATTAACAATGCTCGTTAAATACAGCCTAATCACTGTTTAGTGATTTTAATCTGACTAATTGAACCAATAAAATCGTTAGTTTATCGCTTATTACATCTTCTTAAGACTATCATTCAAAGCTTTGCTATAGTTTATTACTAATAAAAATCCTAATTAAAAAATTTATCTCTAATCGTTTGAAATCAATTCAAAGCATTACATTTACGACCGAATGCTAATATAAAACAACAAAGTTCTGCAATAGCAAAAAGTTTGCTATGCAATTACGCTCTTCCTAGGCTACTTCCAT
The DNA here is from genome assembly GCA_030522685.1 of Eupelmus azureus. Taxonomy (NCBI): domain Eukaryota; kingdom Metazoa; phylum Arthropoda; class Insecta; order Hymenoptera; family Eupelmidae; genus Eupelmus; species Eupelmus azureus. The sequence goes on along the minus strand of JAPYZA010000575.1, from coordinate 33,754 downwards.
CAATTTTGCATTTTACGAGCAGAACTCGCCAAATAATCTAGACGCGATATCATCTCTAGCAGCGCATTAGGTAACCTATGAACCGACCTAAAGCTCGCATTAGAAGATCGGCTATAAATAAGCGAATTTACGAAGGACGTTCAGTGACCTTACGCGTAAGTGCAGTGAACCTCGCCATAAATCAAAACCGGTACTACGGCAGCCGAAAAAAGAAGAAACCAAGCGAGGAAGATGCCTAGCACCTAAGTCGCTAAGCGATGATTCACGGAAAGAATAAAATATTTTTAACGATGTATCCATCGATAGGCGAGATCCTCCTCCCAGATAAATTAACGGCCAGACAATTATTCCGAGCAAAACGAGCCAGGAGAGAAGCATCTAGAAACTAATTGCGATTATAATTCAGAAGTTATAAGAGCTTTGCGTGGACGGCCCCAAGGACGCGACGGTACGAAAGTCTTAAAATTTGGAGGAGCCTAGTGATACGACGAGCGCGAAGAAAAAAAAAGTGGCCAGTTTTTATTCGTGCGACTGCAAACTATACCCGAAAGACATTGGCAGAGAAGAATAAACCTCTTGTCCGCGATGATTCAGAGGTACTATTTTCGGGTAAGAATAAAAAAAGAAGTATAAACATAAAGTTTTAAATAAAAGGCTAAGACAGTTTTATGGAAAAGGAAATTTGTTTTTACATTTTTAATGCAATTCTACACTTTGCTGTAGAGTAATTTTAGAAGCGTGTTTAGATAATAATATTATTGTCCAGGAAGAACCAAATGTTGCAGAACCAGTTTAGAATTTGCAAAAGCAAGTATCAATCAAGATCTTTTATTAGCTCGTAAAATAAGTAAAAATTATCATTTTAAAAATTACGCAGACAGAAAAATCGAAAAAGATCATAAAAGCTACAAATAAAGTGATTTCTTTAGAATTTTATTTTCTAAATACTACAAACATTTTCAAAACTCTTCTAAAATAATTAACGAGATCACTTTGTATCTCGACGATGCCACCTCAAGACATTATGCATCGTATAATGAAGCAAGTATATGTACATGAGAAGTGCGAGTAATTGCCAGCAAGGACGTGAAAAAATCATGCGGTTTGCTGCTATATACACTCGGAAATTAAACAGCAACTCGAGATGTAATCAGAGATATCAAGATAAGGCTATGGAGGTTTTCATTTGCTTAATCGCCTAATAAATTTGTTCGTAATTTAAGGCGAGTGCGCAATTATTTTCACAGGCTTTGCGTACACATGGAAGTGAGCGGCACCGAAATAGAACTCATTCTATGAATAGGATTTTTTTCTCGTAATATTTAATTTTAATATTAATGAATAATTGGAGAATCATTTCAAATTATATAGGGTCCTTGAGAAGGAATTAGATTTTTAGAAAAAAAAGCGTATATTTTTTTAATATTCCTTTCCGTTATTAAAAAGAGCCTTCAAAGTCAATTTTATTGATGAATTGCCTCCTCAAGGAAGTTGCTTTTTTACGATCTATAGGAATTCTCAAATCCAAACTCTATGCTTTCTTTTTGCCGTATAGAGCCAGAATTTTTCGATAAATCCTTTGACAAAACTTGGCTAATTAATTAAACAAAGAAAAAGAGGCGCGCGAGACAACCTTACGTTGAGGAATGCGAAAAAGAGAAACGTGCATAAGCAGATAAAGAGAAAAAAAATCTCTCTCTCTCCTGCGTATAATATTAAGTCCAAGGTCGCGGAGGATCTTCGACCTTGGTGTTCTTCACCAAAAATTATCCTTGGGACATTCGAAAATTCGAAAAAGCCTGAGTAGTTTCCGAAACGACAGGAGTCCGTTAGAGACGCGATTTCTAGTAAATTGCACTTAATTATCAGAGTGAATTTCGAGAGTGAATATAACGATCGATTTAGTAAGCCCATTAAAATGTATTAGTTTACTCAATGCAGTACCTTTGAAACGCAATAGACTGCATCATCTAGAACGCTTTGAAATTTCATAAATGTATCAAATCAGACGTGATACTCTTATTTAAAATACCACAAAACCGAGTGATGCATCAATCTAGTTAATAATTTCTTTTTAAAAGCAGCATTTACATGATTTTTATTGTGAAATGGTATTTATAGTCGTTTAGGTACAATGTATGTTCGAAAGATTCCATTGTTATTAACAGTAAAAGTGGCCACCCAGTAGTACTTTTGGAAATTATAAAAATGATGTATTGACATTTATTACTATAGAATATTTAACACCATAGTTTTGTTTTGAGGAAACACTAAAAAGCATTTACGGTGACAAGTTTTGAAGAATTAGAATTTTAAAATATTTATTCTAATTTGATACATTTTACTAATCCCTGTTTCGAATAAATAGAAATATTGTAAGCTTATTAAAAGTAAATGTTATTTAAAAAGGATTAAAATTTAATGATACATCATTTAATCCCCAACTAATGTTTATAATGATTTCAACAACTGTATTTCTTCTACTTTGAAAAAATCATGAAAAAAATATTCAGGATTACATTTCTTGAAAATATTAATTCGGTATATTAAGAAAATCGATCAATACTGTCAAAATGAAAAATTTTCCAAATATCACTTCCAACATCATGACATTGCCAAATTATTCCATTTACAACTTAACACGAAAAAAATTGTCATCGGCAAGTTGATTCATCCTAAAAATCCATACCTCACATACCGACTATCGATCTCATTATCATAAATCTAATCCAGGGAAACACCACAATTCCACAAACAATCTGATAATTCCCAAACATAGTCATCGCCATACCATCCGCAACACCAATAATGTCACGCACGCGCATACCATTTTGACGTCATCGAAAGGACCGGGGAATGATTCAACCGCGATTCAAACAATTTTTACGACTTTCCCGCAAAAAACAACGTTACATTGCTCGGAGATCAGACGGTCATTGAAATCGCAATAAAAGAGGAACCAATCAACGGGGGCGCGTACATAAAAATGCAAATCGTCAATTAGCCGCGCACCAGATGGGACATATTAAAAATCATATAAAAGATCGATATCTCCTCGCGAAGAGATGGCCACGTGCGGCCATGACGTAAGTAGCTGCTCTCCGTTGGATCGTAAATTTCGGCCGGCCGTTTCCTAATCAAGCGCGCTAAGTGTCTTGATGGCACGGCGCCGTATGTACGATAATTTCCGAAATCTCGACGACGGTGCTATTGCTCGGTTACAAAAGAGGAGTAGCCGTAACGTACCGAAATCCTTCAGCGTCGAATTCGAGTGTATTTATCCGACCAGGATTGATTGAGACGTAGAAGGTGGAGAAAAGGGCTGTGTGGATTTGTGTTAGTTACAAGTTGGTTTTCGATGGTTTGAAGAGAATGCGAGGTGTTTCTGTAGATTTTATGTTTCGATCGGAAGGTTTGGATTTATCCTTTAGTACTATTGGTTTGAGAAGGGAATTTGTGTTTTTATCAGCAGTTTGAATAGATTAGATCTCCATATATACGGTTTATTGCAATATAAGAAATTTATGGCGCCTAGTTTCAATGAAAATGGTAATCAAAACACTATAAAATTATGAAAAGGTCGAATTTAATTTGGTATCACAAAGGTGTTAAATAAAAATCAAATAAAAATCAAATAAAAACTAAAGATTTGAAGGTGTTCTCGGACATTATTCATGAAATTTTCGTAAATTTCAACAAACAAATCTATGATTTATAACTATCGAAATAGATGACTGATTCAATTGTTATATGTACTCCGTAGGGCAATATCATAATTATATAAACATTTCATGATTTTGTACAACTTGATTAATTCAATTGTATAAAATAAGCATTGGCATACTTAACTCTAGTTTTCCGAACAAAACCGATATCCTCACACTGGACTCGGACAATGACAAATCTATTATTAAACCGCGCTCAAACACTAACGGCCATTCATTGACATCAAAATTTAATAATAGCTCCTTGGCTTACATAATTGTCGCCTCTACATTATTCCTCTCAGAACAATAATAGCCTTTCCGCGTGGATAAAACTTTCACTCAGAACATCAAGAACACATGTCTTCTCCATTATCTAACACAGCTCATCTTGAAGAAAAGACAAATAGAAAAAAGCGAAGAAGGCGATCGGGATTTTTCGAAATTCCGACGACAATTGGCCGTGGGAGTTACAAAATAATTGAAAAATAGCGAAGTCCGCTTGGGAACTGAGGATTATTAGGATGATAATTGTCGCGACGACAATTATTAGTGCTGTTGCCTAATCTAGAACTATTACCGAGCGGGGACGACGCATCGACCTCATCCTCGATTGATGACTTGAAAAAAACGCGGTCTCAAGAACGGTAAGTGGCTCAAAGAGATAAATCACGTCGTGTTAGGTAGCTAATAGCAGTGCGTTACAAATTAAATTAAATAGATTTTGAAAGTGATTGTAATTCTTGGCATTAATTTAAAAATAAATTGTTTGACCATTTTGATGATTTAAGGTTTGATTTTTTAATCGAGAAAAAATTATTGATTATAAATCGTGAGTAACGTTGAAAATTATCGGCGTTTAAACCTGCGGTCGTAAGTAGCTGGGATCTATCGTATATTAAGGTACTTTAGACATCCAAAATAATCCTAGAGCTAAAATTACTCAATTTTCTCTGTGATTTGTAATGAGTATAATTCCATTGCAAGTGATTTTACTGCGCATTTAAGGAATCGAACAAACGAAATTGAGAAAATTACTATACGCGCTAAATTGAAATCTGTTATTTTTCAATGTTTCTTAAAACTTTTATTTTAATTAGTTTTTTTTATTTAAACTTTCTAATTACTATATAAAACTATCTGAGTTTTCTGTTGAAACTACTATTTATTGCGTAAAATTAAGTATACCTATTAATTTTTTCATTTATCAAAAAAAAAAAAAGATGAACGCATAATTAGATGCTTGTTGGCTATCACTTATTTTCACTTCATCGCTAAAGTAGTTTCAGCATGTTATAGATATTTATTCTAATATTATGTACAAAGAAGACTAATTATACTAGCACGAAAGTTCGATCCCTTATTATTATTTCTTCAAAAGTAACGATTCAAGTGCGCAATCTTTAAAAGTAGTCACTGCATTCAATCTCAGTTCGAGTATAGACCCTAGAATTGTCATTCACTCTTGCACAACCCCGACAAAAAGTTCTCGATCGAGAAACAGTTCCATCTCTTCTCGCGGCCTAAACAACTCAATTAGGATTTTAGAGAGTCGAACAACAGGCAAGTCCCGTCACTTGGCCTAACACAAAGCCTCGCTGTGCCTATCTGTTCGGCGCGCTGAGAGCAGGACATTAAAAGCACAAGGAGAAAGAGAAGCTTGTGAGGATTTCATAATTGCCGGCGACGTACCATCGACTGACATAATGACCGTTTACGAGAAATTACGCGTCTCGTACGAAGTGGTATTTTAAACCGAGGTTCTTACACGTATGGTGGACTAAGCCAGGTCACTGGATGACGGATGGAGTTAGTGATAAAAAAATTTATGCTCACATGTCAAAGATTGTTTTTTTTTCGGGACGATTTTACGAGGTAGAGCAATCGTAATAGGTACGCGCTTTAATCTGTATACTTAGCTATCGTTGATCGATGTCTTACCTAGTTTGGCTGTTTCTACTTGAATTGCATAGTTATTGAGGATCGTAAGTAAAAGAGCATTTAGCTGACGTTTTTTGTAACGCGTTTCATTGAGTATTGCAGTTTATCCAGTAAAAGTTTTAATTAACATAATCTGTGAAAGGATTTGAAATCAAAAGCAAAAAGATTAAGATCTATTTATTAAGACTTTGCAATAAAAGAAGTCAATTCTCTTTTTCTTTCTCTTTTTACTTCTGCAACCAATAAAACAAACACCTAAACTTTTGAAATTAATACCAGACCATTTCTTTTAATTATATCGCTACCAAGTTCAACGACATAAAGTGAATGTAACCTGATTTACATTGCAAAGTAGTCAAAAAAAGCTCGCATCAGCTCATGCTGCTGCATTATATAATTTTGCCGAAAACGATCAAAGAGGAAAGAAATTTGTAAAAGCGAATTAAATGTAAGGATCACGTACCAAAAATGACTCTATACTCTCTCGCATTTAACCCGGACGCTTTTTGATTATATCAAGCTTATACAACTGTCGCTGTTTTCGTTTTCAAAATGAAAGTGTTCCGGCGCCTTTTTTTCAAGCAGCAGACGTCTCGTTTTGCGAGCGCACGTTTTTACGGCGATGAGGACATTGAAATAAAGTTTTGTGAAATGAATAAGCGATTCCTGCTATTAGCGAATTCTTAAATGAGGATTTTCTGGTAATTAATGAGGGTTTTATTCACGGTGTTTAAAATTCACATTTTTTTGTGAGATTTTCTGTAAGATTAATTTTTTTACTATCGATTGTTATAAGTTTGTAAATTATTTGTAAAAATGTAAATACAGATTATTAATAAACAATTAAGTCATTAAAAATATCCTTAGTCATTCTTATAATGGTTAAATATAATTTGTCTAGAGAATGACTAAATCTTCTATTTTTACGTCCGGGTTGCATGAGTATTATTTAATGATTGACAAAAAAGGTAAAAGCAAACGCTAAAAATTTAAATAAAATGTAATGTATACAAGGCGCCAACTATTTTGCCTCGAAAACACATTTTTGTTACAAACTTTTTTTAATTTTTATTAACCGAAGTAGCAAAAAATCTTTATAGCTCCATTCTTTTCTTTATAGTCGTCGAACCTGTTTACGCGCGGCTGATAGATTGTCATTTTATGCTATTGCTAAGACGTCGCTTGCTTATGGGAAAGGCGTAGACGATAGAAAAGGAGGCGGTCTAAGGTCGATGATGTGCGAATTTAATCACTGAGCATTAGAAGTAATAGCTGTCAATGGATTTTTTCTATCGGCCATAATTTCGAACACCGGCAGTTGATAAAGTACGCTTTTGACAAGTTAAATTAGTAGCTCGAGAATGAAAAAAAGATTTTAGGAAAGGTAGCGTAGCATTATTCATCTTTTCTTAGAATAATTGACTGATTAGTAAAATCAATTTTTTGTGTTTCGATTAATATTGGTATTTCGGTTAAATCTATTGATTTATTGGTTACATTTTTACTAACGGAGCAATCGTTTTATAAAAGAAATCCGTTAAGCTATCCATACAATTATAAAATGTTTATGAAATTTTGACAAATACTTTAACACTTTAAAGATTGTTATTAAAGTGAAGATAGTTCAGGCATGAAAAATATTGCATAAAAATACAATAATTTACACTGAAAAATACAATAACAAATTAAAGAATGTCTTAAAGAAAAAAAATTATTGTTTGAAAGCTTTCACTGAATATTCACTTTCCTTATTATTTATACTACTATGCAAATAAAATCAAAGAACACTCAACAATATGTTATGCCGAAGATGTTTACATAAAACCATAAGGAAGCTTTCATTTGAGCTAAAGTTTTTATAACTCTAATCGCGGTGCGATCTGCAAAATACATCGGAAAAATACACTCGTCAATATTATTATATTTAATTCGCTAAAAGTAACGACCCTCACTTATGCATCGATTTGAAAATCCACGCTCCTATATACTTCCTCGATGATCGTCAACGCCCATAGAAAAGCCCGTGTACACTCATTCATTTTACGATTTACTATGAATTTCATAAGACCCATCAGCGGAGCTTTCGATCGATGTATAAACATTCCACGCGACCGGTAAGTGGCTCCTCAATTACATCCTTCCTTATTATGCAACGCGCAGCTCGTTGACTTTCCCCGATCTATCAAATCTCGCGGGCGCGGGCTGGGCCACTGGTAGTGTCACCTTTGACTCTTTGCGTGTCCCCGTTCGTGTTTATATATCTTATCGCGTCTATGTTAGCGCGGCGTTATGTGATGGTTATGCAAAAAACTGAAAATTCGAGGCGCTTTTATGTGGACTGGAAAATTTTCGTGCGCGAGAAAAAGGAGAATGTACGGTTAATTTTTTGGAGGCTGCATTTCTTTTGGTTGTTTCAGGAATGAATTTGCGTGAGAGTCGTTAATACCTGGAAATGTTGAGGATCCGGAATTATAAGCTTGAGTTCCTGGTTGTAATAAGGACGAGTGATAAATTGATATAATCAATCAGTTTTGTAAATTTGGCATTTTTAAATGTAGAATAGAGCAAGATCGTTGGATTCGCACAGATTTTTATAATAGTCAATGAATGCAAAAAATATTACATCAATGTTAATGTCAATCATTAATCTTATTCAGGAAATATATTTATTTTTATTTTATTCGTTAAGAAAAGAAGATTTTTATATTAATCATTATTCGAATCTTATTGTTGATTTTACATTTATTTAAGTTTACTTTTTATACTTTGTACGAGCGATGATGCTTATCGAATCACCGATACATGTATTGAATAAGAAAGCAGTGGAAGTTATTCCACATTTCACTTTATTCCTCCCACACTTTCTTTTTATCATTCAATGCACTGCTGATTTTATTAAAAAATTTAAATTTAAACATATTGTTTTATATTATTTTATCATTGGAAGATTTTTTAACTGACAAAACATTGAACTTTACAAAAAATTTAAGATTGCTCAAAACTTAAAAATTAATGAAATATAATTAAATTAGTAAAATATACAATTTATTTCTAAAATGTTACCTATTAAAAGTAAAATGTTTTTAAAAACTTATTAAAAGTAGAAAATGAAATTGTTTTGAAAATTTAATAATGGTCAATATAACAATTATTTCACAAATTCATCTATACGAATAAATAAATCAATGTCTGAATACGTGTGCTTATTATAAATTCTCAAGTACCATGCTTTCGAAATTACAGTGCCAACAGCCCCAGGCATGGCGCACGTTGTGTACTTGAGCTTGAATTTTTTGATTTTAAATTTCTAGGTAAAATAAACTTACGTCGGATCAGAAATCGCAATTGTGGGCTTGCATTGCCACGTTCAATTTTGGGAGAGAGTTCGATTTACGAGTTTTCTGTACAAATAACACTGGTAAAGTGAATACTACTTTTGATTGCGTTTGAATAATTTAAAAATAACCAATTTAAAATAAAATATATTCAAATGTAATTGAATGTTAATTGACGAAATATTACAAGTAGAAAATTTGATAAAATTCCAAACTTTTATTTCCGCATTACAAACATACTCACGCAAAAAACATTTTCCTCTAAAAACAACGATCGAATTTGCGTCAAAATGCAAATATCATGATAGAGTGGAACATTTTGGATTCTTATTAAAATCAATCAATGTTCACGTCTGTCGTTATCGAACCCATTATTACCTTTCTCAAAAAGATACCGTAAATTCAAACGAAACCAGAATCAAAACAAAAACGAAACTTTTGTGCCAAATATTCCTGACCAAGCACATTCGGCTGTAATAAATCGGTAAATGGACTGAGGAGAAAGTGGCCCAGCGCACAAGAGACCGTAATTTAAGAAAAAGGAGTAGCTGGCAGACTGGAGATGCGTAATGTGCCTGTGCCCATGTGTTTGCACGTATATATGAGTATATGTGTACGAGTATGGGTGCATTTACGCGGAAGGTATGCGTGTATAATCGTCGTCATCGGGGCGGAGTACTCCGCTGTTGTATTACGTGCGTGATGTGCCGATGTGTTTATCGGTAAGATGCTGTGCTCCTTTTCTTTTGAGCATAATGTAACGTAAGTACGTAATTTTACGACGGGATGTATTGGCGTGTTTCGGTAAATTTTTTTGCTCGAGTGAAAGAGCTGAGTGTAAAAGTAATGGTTTGTTTTTACCAATTGCATCAGATAGTTTTTTTTAGTTAATTTCATTAAGATTTAGATTTGATAATTTTTTCTGATGGATTGTGTATGTTTTAATGCATTAAGTACTTTTAGGTAATTGAGACGTTATCAGTCGAATGATTATGTAGATGTCAGAATTTGTAACCTCTAGATAATTTTAGATTCTAATTATTTTAGCAGTAAAAAAAGGTAATATTCAAATTTTTTGTACTCATATAATGGCTACGAACTACAGCTGATAGAACAAGCTTCCAAATTTATATTTTAAGATAATACTGTATAGCAGATTTTCCCTTTATAAAAAATTAATGTGTATTTTATTGTTAACTGTTTTTTGGTTAGCCGATAAACTAAGCCGATAACTAATAAAACTAATAAATAATTATGTAATTAACATTTAATTATTTTTGTAAATTTTAAGAAAAGCTATAGATCTTCTACAGTAAGTCGTATAAAGTAATAACTATTATAATATAGTCGTAATGCGTAGATAAATATGAGAGCAAATATATGGACTCAAATGGACCCTGTTTTAAAAACTACAATGTCGTGAAATTATAAGCAAGTAACAAGTTTAATTATTATGGACAATCACAATATGGATTTCAGTAAAAAAAGGAATGAGCAACTTTTAAATTTCTTGTCACTTTAATTTCATTTAAGCTTTTACATTTGCTCTTAGATGTTGGTCGCGCCCGGAAAGATTCTGGTTTGCGTTATAATCTTCTGGAGTTCTAGAGCTTCTAGAAGCTTCGTTCTTAGGAGTAAACAAACTTTCTTTTGTAGGTGTGCGAACACACCGATACACGCTTTCCGCTATCTTCGTCGTTTAGGAAGCGAATATTCGGTTAGTTAGCGTCCGGCGGCCACCTCGCGAGCATCACTGCTCCGAAACTTATTGTATGTACCGGCACCCGCGGAAACGGTATCATTTTGTAAAGCACTATTTGTAATTATTGTAATAAAATTATTAACATGCAGTAGAGTCAGTAGTTTATTAGTTTTTTAATACTTAAATAAACCACAGTAAAATGTATACTGCGTTGTTTCATTTCGAGCTTCCCGCTTCTCATAACTTAAACTAGAGTTTAAATCAGTTTAAATTTAGTATTTTATTAAAAACTAAAATATCGGCATAACCAGATTTACTTTCCACGTACCGATCATTTTCAGCACTTAGCGCCATCAAGTTGTTTTATCAAATACTTTGCATTGAAAAAATTTAATTTACATAAATGTATTTGTAATTCTCAATAATTAATAGACAATGTGATAAACATTATCGTCTTATTCCATTCTTTTGAAAATTTATCTAGTTGGTGGCAATTTATTGGTGTTATTTGAATACAAATTGATACATCCAGACAATTGATTATTTCATTGAATCTTTGAAGTATTCAATTTCTAATTTTAGAAAATCAAGTAATCAAGAAGTCTACTTCTTCTATGAAATATGAGGTCAATGAATTTTTAATTTTTAATGTATTTTCGAATGTTTATTTCATTTTGTCGGACAAGTATAACTTTTCATATTATAGTGTTCTTTTATTTTATTTAAATGATTGTAATTGTGATCATTAAAATATTTAACCAAGCTCATAGAGTACCGAAAGTCTCTTTTATAATTTTATTAGAATTATAGAAATTTTTAATGAAAAATCAAAAAATTCAATGCATTTGTATATACGCAATGAGATTCAAGTACAGGGAAGTGACGTTTAATGTAAGTTAACGCAATCTGACATGATCAAAGAATGTATGCGATTGGTAAAGAACATTAATGATGCTGTAAAGTAATTACACACGTGAAATTTCTTATATTTCGTATATTGAGTAATTTCTTACTTGAAGGCAAATAAATTGTAGTCACCTGATTGAAAGGCGTTAAGCTGCAATATGACTCTATTAGAATATTCAAAATTATCAATCATTTTTATTAAAAAATACTTTTTGAAAACCTTTAATGTATCTTTAAATTTATTTGTCATAAGAAAATGCTTTATTACATCATATATTCAATAACAATCATAGCTATCATGGTTTTGGTACTTTACGCCACAAATTATCATTTCATTGAAAAGGTACTTCCATTCTCTAGTGTACTATAAGTTCTACATTACATCTGCATAATTATGTTTGTGCAGATTCCATTATACCAGTGTTTAAAGAATCGTTTATTTCAAACATTTCGAGGTTAAATTCATTTCTTTCGATTTCAATTCAAGTTATTTGCAAAATCACATGGAAATCTTCAATTTTTGTAGCGTGAAAATTTTTTTCATGCTCATCAATCTTATTATTTTTTATGTAAATACAGAATCAATTTTTCAAAACATCTCTCAATGAAATATGCTTTTTTATCAAACAAACATTAATACTTTGATCATGCAGCTACTAAAAAATATTTTGACTTTACGCAACTAAAACCCTCATCGTTAAGACGATTATACACACAATTTTTACATAAGCCTCCCATACCAAAAAAAACATACCCACAGATTAGAATATAATGACAACTTCTTAATTCGACGACTTGGACAAAAAATTTTAGTCAAACAGAAAAAGAGATCGAGCGAGAAAGAAGCCCACCACGACATCTCTCCAGCCCATTAATAGACTCAAATCCTACTTGTCTTTTTCTGCGCCACTCATTGAGCTTATGCAATTGGCTTCATATAATAATGTATCTTCATAAAGGCTTTACTTTCGCCGCTCGAAATTTCAGCCGCGGCGATTTTTATCGTCGAAATTGGCTAGACTTGAAAAATCACCTCTCCATTGTGCCGCTCGGCCATTAATGCTCGCCAAAATCTAAGGTCGCGGGCATTCGCGCACTAGTACAAAGGAATGAATGTTAGGAAAGGACTTTCGCTGCGAGCGCGCGCTTACGCCTACTCGTCTTACGCAATAATCTGGCGCTCGCGGCTTTTCTGTGGCTTGTGGGAGATGTTGCGCGCAGCGAGTGATTCTTGAATAGACGCCGCGAGTGATTCACGGTCCCGGACAAATTTTTATGTTAATCATCTGCGTTGTTTTGTGGGTCAGTACAAATATGAAGTGCGTTGTCTGGTAATCTTTTTTCAAACGAGTTTGTTATGACTGGTTAGACGCCGGGAGTGTGATTTGGTTCTTTTTTCGTTAGTGGGTCAAGTTTTAGGATACATGCTGAGATCGTTATGTTAGGTTGAAGATATTTCTTGCATGGGATTGAATTTGCATTGGTGATCATTAAGCTGGGTATAAAGTATGAAGTGTGTACAGTTTCGAGTGAGCTTGGAGTGTAATCGGTTTGGAGGCAAATGCATTCAATTTTCGCATTATATATTACTGTCTTGTAAAAGCCGTGTAATTATAGTTTAATGTGTAAAATTATCGATATAGCTACGTGTGGAAACGTTTGATTTGATTCTTGCTAATCAGAAAAAATATTTAAGTATCAATTTAAAGATTTTTATCCGTGTTTCTAATTTTGCTATTAAATACATAAAAATATGAAATAATATTATTATTTATGATGAAATAGCTATTTTTCGTTATACTAAATTTTACTATAATCTTTTGAGTAATAAACACTTTATTACTCAAAAAGCTAGAATTAAATATTTTGAAATTTCTTCTTAAAAGCTAATCTTCGCTAGCTGATAATTTGACAATAAATAATAATATTTGTTTTAAGACAATAATCTCTTATAAATATAAGAAAGAATATTCAACATAAGAGGTATTCAGTTTTTCATATACTTTACGCTAGGCTTACATTAAAAATTTTCCTTATTCTAAAATGATAATCGTCAAAACAATAAACCGATTTTTACGACCCTACTTTTCCTAAATCTCCACAAATCCAAACACCATGAGCCTGCAACCGCGCAATTTATCGATACACAGCTTCATCCGCGGCAATAAAAAGAATCTGCTTTCGCAATTCTCGAATTCCGCGTCGCATCCAAAGGTCGTTTGCTCACGCATTCTTTACCGAACTTACGTAATTTCGCCTTTTTCGCGCGCCAGATCCTTAAAGGTCCAGAGAGGCGTGCGTGTTGCCACCCTCGCGCAAGAATAGACATGATTCACGATGAATAATAGCCCCTCTGGTTTAAATGAATCCGCGTGCGGCTTTTATTTCGCGGAATCAACTTGCACAATGACTTGCGAATCGATATGCGCGCGCGCAAAGCCATTCGGGATTTTTATTAATAAGAGATGAAGAATGCAGCCCGAGTTGGTTTTATTTTATAACACCATGAAACTTGAATCGTTTATTGTGGTAGGTGCGAATGAAGCAATTGGCAGGCGGTGAGCTGAATTTGGGAACAGCAACCTTCAAGGAGAGTTTAAAAAATGGATATTATGTTGAATTTTTTCTTGTGTGTGATACTTTTGGCTAAAGTAATTGTACTTTTATATTTGTATGCGGTTATTACACATATGATTTTCTTAAAGAAGTTAACTTTGATTTATATACTTAAGCCGTTAATTTTGTACTGATATTCATGTTAATGTTTTCAGAAGTGTCGAAATCATACAGATTATTATCTTGGCAATATCTTGATTTTAAATCTTATCGACGTTTAGAATCATTCAGAATTTTGCATTGATGAAAGTCTAAATGGTTAAGATTTAAAATTCATGAACGCACCATGTTTCTGCAAACGACAGTTTATTCAAGCGTAGAATATATTGTCATAAACAAAAATCTAAAATATTCAGAATTTTGAAACTTTTATTAACCCAAAGGGTATTAACCTTCAAAACCAGCATATACGTGCATTTTGGAATTCAGACATTAGGATATTTTCTGTATGAATTTTAATTTTGCCTTCTTTGGCCACATTTTGAATCGCTAAAAACATAAAAATGCAGATTTCAAATTTAAACGACCACGTCGAAACCTTGACCCGCCCACTTAGAATTTAATTTTTTTCTTTTATCATAACGACTATCATCGATTCTGTGAAATAGTCAAGGAAACGAAATTTTTACAACGATCTATTGTTCACGAAATAAACCCACTAACGCACAGTCCAAAAATCATTTCAACCCAACTCCTCTCTCTTTCTCCCGTTCATACCTGAACGAAACTCTGATCGATTTCTAAGAACCAGCGGTCACTCTGACTTATTCATTCGACTAGGCCGACCCATCCTACAATGAAAATTAGCCACTGCACATGGCAGTCTCCGATACTCTCCAAAAGAATCTCCCAGCCTCTCTACGTCCTTTCTCAAAACTCGCGCGCGCTCGGGTATAGCCAGGCGAATAAATCGGCAATTCCCGAACGAGGTCGAACATCCTTCAATGCGCCGCAGCGCGTGGCGTATAATAAGTGACTCGGCGAATAAATATCGGCGTCAACCTCCGCGCGCGTGTAGAGCATCACAAAGCCTCGCGGGTTCAAGCGCTGGCGGTGCGAGCTCGCGTGACTCTGGCATTACATCCCCGCGTCTAATGAGCAGAGTCGCTCATATTATTGCGATAAGTAATTGTTGCCCATCGGAGTTGGGTGTATGATGGATAAGCGCGTGAGAAATGCGCGCGCGGATGATTTGATTGTAATGGACGTTATATGTGCGTGCGTGTGTGTGTGTGTGTATGTGTGTTAAAGCGGTTTTGAAATTGGTGGATAGTAAATAGCTTGGGAAAAGAATGCTTTTAAGTTATTTGTCGAATGCTTCGACTACACCCGGTCGTGAAGGTATATCTAACAGATAAACGTCGATTGTCGCCGATTTATGTTTTGGATCGTGTTCGGGTGGTTAAGTTATTGGCAGTGACTTAAATATTGGCTTTGCGCATGGGTCGTAAAGTGCCGGGCGATTAGTCAATACGCGTTGCATATCTTGGAATCAAATTATTATTGAAGTTTGATGTAGAGATAACGTTTTGATAAAATTTGTCGATAAACTAGCAAGATTCTTAAAATTCAAAACCAACACAATGTATAAAAACTGGTAAAAAAACATTACAATTTATACAAATATACAATAATATAAAGTGCATAAATTAAAAGCGAAACGCATCTTTCTCAGAACACGTGTGAAAAGTGCCAATTATGAGGACTACGAAAGGGAGGAGCCATTTGTACACAGTATTAAAAGAAGTCTCTCTTGACATTCGAAAAACGTCAATCCTTCAATAAATTTACTTTTTCTCACGAATGATTTTACGTTTTTCTCTTACTGATCTTAACCGCATGCTAAAACACACCAGGCGATGGAGAAATTCTTTATGTCAACCACAGTATTAAAAGTTTGTTCTGACGAGCACGAAGGTGCGATTGCTTGTTATTTCTTTTGCTACTCGAAGCCAGCGCGCCCATTTAAGAAAGAGGCAGACTCGAGAGACTGAATGAAACGTGCTGAAGACGAGAAGCAAGAGTGGTGAATGCATAACGGTGAAAAAATTAGCCTGTACAAATTGTGTTTGTTTTTGAATTCATTGTTGTCTGACAGCGTAAAATGATATGAAGAGCATTACGTGAACTGTTTTATGTAACGGTTTGATTTGCGATACTTATAGTTATTGCTAGAAATTAAGTAGCCAAAAATATTAATTATTCAATAAAGATAAAAACATTGTTATGATTTATCTGAATTTAATGATTTAATACAAATCAGTAAATAAATTTAATACAAAATGAAGAAACATTCATTTCTTATCATGTTAATCAAAAGTTACATTTTTATGACATGTTAATCTATTTGCTTTGTTGATATAATCAAGAGAGCATTCCATGTAAAACGAACGATTAAGCCGATATATACTTCGGAAAACACTTGACTGAATAATTTACTGACTATATGCAGCGATTTCAATTCTACAGCCACATAAAATTAAGTGATCAGACAAAATTCGAGAGTTTTAGAAGAAGATTTTAGAAGAATAAATCTTACACAAAAGATCTTGCGACCGCGCATTTCGGCACCATATGCGCGTGAACTTTCACCACAAGGAGTGATGATAATACATCGAAAAAATTTAGAACTAATTGAGACGTTACTGTCGAGATCGATAAGGTGATATAATTCTGAATCCAATTAACGGTTAATGCGATTGGAATAGATTAAAGAAATGAAAAGTCATAAGTTTTGTGACGAATTATAGTACATAGGCAACTGTACCTTTTGAAACGAATTGAATACTAATTCATTATTCTGTCAATTAACTAATACATAATAAAAAATTTTTGTTACTGTTTAAAATCTAATAATCTAATAATACATTATATTTGAGAAGAAAATAATATGCTACCAAAAAACAGTGAGATAATTTGTTATCGTATGCGTGTTTACACTAAAATTTAGGGATTAATAAAATTGAAAAAATTATGAGATCGTTCACTTTGTTTCTGTTCTTAGAAAACATAATATTTTTTATATTTATTTATATTCAAGCTTTTGTGCAAAGCTTTGAACTATTATTTTAACACTTATTTTGAAGTTTTAAATTTGACTAAAAATATGATCAGAAGTTAGCAGCAATTGAAATTTCTAAAACGATAACTGCTGTGAAAATCGAAAAATTGTTTTGTCGTAAAACATTAGATGAGTATTCCAATTTCTTAAAAAAGCTAAGGGAAAACATAGAAATGTGAATTATTATCTCTACATTGAAACAAGAACAAGTGTTCTTAGATCTGAATGTATCTGTTACCTGATCTCAGATTGCGCCTACGCCAGAAAATGTAACAATCTATCGTTAGCATTTTCTCATGAAGATTTTGAACCATATTAATTTTCTGTTGAGCGTGCGTTTTACGAACGCAATTTGGCAAGAAGAGATTTTCACGCAATATCGTGGTAAATATTTTCATTCTTTAATTTTAATTTAAGTTTGAAAGCTTTCTGCTTGATGAATAATAAGTACAAAATACTTCGAAATACTACTGTTTGTAAGTCTCGAGTTGCAATCATAATTAAAATGATCTCTGAAAATAGAACACCATAAAATAAATTGACTTTATTTCTATTTGAATTTCTCCAACGAGATTTCTAATGAATTCTCATCAGCCTATCTTTAATACTATTTATACACACTTAACTTTTCTATTATAATTTTTTTCTGAGCTGCATATAATCAATCTCGAATTAAAAACCCTTTTCAAACATTTTGACAAAATTTGACATTATGTCTATTGCCTAACATGATGTACTTACAATCCAGAATACGTCAAATAATAAAAAACACACTAAATGATTTCAAAAATGTATACCGCAATCGCATTCTCGATCACTTATTCAGACGTGTGGGCCGAACTCGCAGGGATCACGGGTGAGACAGACCAAATGACCTGGTTTTGCGGTTGAAGCTTTCTCAAGGTCGCGATGCGTGTGGATACGTCACTTCCTCAAGAACGAGTGGGTGGTATGGAAACAATGATCTTCCTCTCTCTTGAATCGTACGTATACGTACACTCCCCTCGGTACGAGGTCGCGGTGAAAGGCCGTCTAGCTACTATTTGATACTCTAGAGAGTTAAGCGGGGAGAGTTGCAAATCTGCCGTTCGAATTTTTGGGTAGAACTTCTGACTGCGAGTAGATAAATCTCAAAACGAAGGCTGTGCTGCGTCATTTTTAATTCTGGAGAATAGCGAATTAAGATATTGGATGCCACTGGGAATCCCCGACATTTTATGGTTTTTCGTTTTCTATTTTATTTGAGGCTAATCTTTAATGGCGATGAATTCTTTTGGCCTGTAAACGTTGTTTTATTACATAATGCTAACTAAAAAAGGCTTCCTTTTTTATTTGTTGCACAAGTTGACTCTAATAGACGTCTATTCTTGTTTACGGAATGTGGTGAGAGACGTTGGTAAAAATATTTTAAGCTTGTTAGCGCTATATTTTTTTTTAAAGCTTTACTATAATATTTTTTCATAATTTTTAAATTATTTTAATATTCAATTTTTATTTAAGATTTTTCATTATAATCTTTTAATTAATGAATTCAACAAATGACTAAATGAAGCAATTAAAGTCGAATAATATAATTAAATAGTGTTTATATTGTAATCACGGCATCATTTAATTTTATCGGCACCTCTACGTAGGACGATAAAAGTAAGAAGATCTCAGCCGGTACTTAAGCATCAGTCCGCAATAATCCAAAAAAGGACATTCCTGTTGTGAACTCTGTGGAGGTCCACAGTACCTCCTTGAAGCTACAAATCGTTCTCGCTTTATAGCCGAACTGCTGGCGGCTATAAAGCTGCTGCTGGATTGTATGGAGATTTATGCTAATCGATTACGTTTGCGATGGTGTAATTCATCGGCATATAAAAACATGTCCATGCCCATCCGCTACGTGTGACTGTATTTTAGTGTAGGAAAAAGAATGCGCGGATTCGAGCGCGACACATTGCTAAAATTGACCTGAAGTGTGGGTATCGTAAAGAACACACGAGCTAAGCGACCTGCATAACAATTAGATAACCGGTCCGGAGAAGATCGGGAAAATCCACGGTGTGATATCTTCGAGATCTACCGCTTTCTTGAATAAATGATTCTATCCCTGGCACTTTTATTTAGTTTATTATTATCCGGTTAGAGAATACGGGATGTGTCATCGATATTTTTAAATTGCTTTGTTTTGCAGATCGTGGGTGCATCATAAAAAATGTTTCAAATAATATATGGAAATAAATGACTCTTTCGATTACTATTGTTTCTCCCTAGAAAAAATTACCACTATTTATCAAACTAAAGTCACATTTATTCGATAGAACTTACTTAGATACTTATTACAAAAACGAACTATAATTTGTTTATAGAAGAACATTTACAAAACAAAGAAACGATTATGAACTGGGAAATGAGCTCATTAATCACGTAAATAAGATTAAATTATGCTTTGGTTTATTCCATGATTTTACGTATAAAAGATTTGCCATATTAAGTGATTTACATTTTTCTTTTTATCAATGCAATATAGTATATTTAGTACACAATTTAATTACGTATTTGTCTATTTTATAGCTGGATGATTGTATTTAAGAACGAATCTTCTGAATTGTGATTGCGCTAATAACAATCTTTTGAAATGTGATTGAATAATTTCAATGTAACATATTTCTCAGAGATTCACAAATGCAAAGAAATAATGATCTATATTTAAGGGAAAGCCGTATATCAACCGACATTTCAGCATCATCGAAATAAGCATTATTATCTATTATTAATCTAATATTAATAACAAAATAACTTATTAAAAATTTAATGGCACTTTTATTTTAGAGTTTCAATGGTTCTGAACATTTGTGGAATACTCTCTTTAGTTGAAAAGTCAAATTATAAGTGTCTTACGATAATGAAAATTCTATTAAATTTTTAAAAACTTGATTCATTTAAGACTCAATTTTATTCACATTATTTAGTTAAATGTGTATGATATAATTACTTTATTACTATAAGTTGTCAATCCTGCAGATAACAAAGCATATAAAAAACATTTGGCAAAAACTTTTATCCAGAAAATATTTGCAATGTAAAATACTATATACCTATCCCTATTTCAGTTTTCTTAATAATTTAATTTTCTAATCTGTAAATTTTTTTGTAATATACTTTTTAATTTATTATATTACATCGAACTTTAATAAAAAAACTAATTAATAATAATAATATGTTAAAATACAATAATTATATGTGGAATAATTAAAATAAAATATTGAAAATTACTAACCTGTTGGTTGACCTGTGAGATTCCATGGAGAGTGACATAACCATTGACACATTGATGTTTAGCAACACAGATCTTTCCAACCCCATTGCACTGAATAGTGTTACCGGTTACGAAAGGTGTTTCTGGTTTTTGAGATTCAGGATATCCTTGAGATCCTCCTACGATTCCTTCATGCTGACCATTGATGCCAATACTTCCATTGGTAGATCCAATGCCAAAGCTTACACCAAATCCACCTTGACTACCAATGCTGCCTTGAGTACCTACTTGACCACTAGAACCACTGTTAACTCCACCTTGAAAGCCACCGCTGATTCCACCGTGAGATGTAGTGCCATGATTTACACCAAAATGTCCACCGTGACTTATTCCACCAGAAATTCCTGATCCACTAGAACCAGAGTTTGCTCCACCGTGTGATCCACCATGCGATCCACCGATTAGTCCACCGATTAGTCCACCGTGTGACCCACCATGAGATCCACTGATTATTCCACCATGTGATCCACCATGTGAACCTCCGGTAATACCACCATGCGAACCACCATGTAATCCACCGCCTACTCCACCATGTGATCCACCGGTTACTCCACTCTGTGACCCTCCGGTAACACCACCATTTGATCCACCCGTTACACCACCTTGTGACCCTCCGGTGACACCACCATGTGATCCACCGTGAGATCCTCCAGCAACCCCACCAATGGTTCCACCGTGAGATCCTCCAGAAACACCACCATGTGATCCACCATGAGATCCACCGATTGCTCCACCATGTGATCCACCATGTGATCCGCCAAGTGAACCACCGTGAGATCCGCCGATTGTTCCACCATGTGACCCTCCAGCAACACCACCATGTGATCCACCATGTGATCCCCCGAGTAATCCACCGCCATGTGATCCTCCGTGAGATCCTCCAGCAACACCACCAATTGATCCACCGTGGGATCCTCCAGCAACACCACCATGTGATCCTCCGATTACTCCACCATGTGATCCGCCGAGTGATCCACCGTGAGATCCGCCGATTGTTCCACCATGTGACCCTCCGGTAACACCACCATGTGATCCACCGTGAGATCCGCCGATTGTTCCACCATGTGACCCTCCAGTAACACCACCATGTGATCCACCATGAGATCCTATTATCCCTCCATGTATTCCTCCCGTAAAACCACCATGTGATCCGCCGAGTATTCCACCATGTGATCCGCCAAGTATTCCACCGTGAGATCCGCCGATTGCTCCACCATGAGAGCCGCCGATTGCTCCACCATGAGAGCCGCCGATTACTCCACCATGGGATCCACCGTTTATTCCACCATGTGATCCATCAGTTACTCCTCCTTGTGACCCTCCGGTGACACCACCATGTGATCCACCATGTGAGCCTTCAATAACACCACCATGTGATCCACCATGAGATCCACCGTGAGATCCTCCAGCAACACCACCATGTGATCCTCCGATTACTCCACCATGTGATCCACCATGAGATCCACCGATTACACCACCATGTGAACCACCGTTAGATCCTCCTACAACACCACCATGAGATCCACTATTTACGCCGCCATGCGATCCACCATGCGATCCACCGAGTATTCCACCATGTGATCCGCCGAGTATTCCACCGTGAGAGCCGCCGATTGCTCCACCGTGAGATCCGCCGATTACTCCACCATGTGATCCACCGTTAACTCCACCTTGAAAACTTCCACTAATGCCTCCGTGGGATCCACCGTTAGCACCTTCTTGACCACTTATTCCACCGGAAATTACTCCTGACCCAGTGCTGCCAGAATTTGATCCAACATTCAATCCTGTACCAAAGTGACCACCGAAACTTCCATGTATTCCAGTGCCTCCTTGAGTGCCAACTTGTCCACTTGAGCCACTGCTAACTCCACCATGGGAACCACCGCTAACGCCAACATGAGATCCACTGCTTGTACCTCCATGACTACCACCAGTGATGCCTCCATGGGATCCAGCATGAGTGCCAATTCCAAAATGTCCACCATGGCTTATTCCACCGGAAATTATTCCGGATCCTGTACTGCCAGAACTTGATCCAATATTCGACCCTGTACCGAAGTGTCCACCGAAACTTCCATGGCCTCCAGAAACTCCTTGAGTACCTACTTCTCCAGCAGATCCACCAGTAGCTCCCCCGACAGATCCACTCCCAAGGTTCCCGCCGAAACCTGCTTGACTACCAGCCCCACCTTGAATTCCTCCTTGACCGCTTACTCCGCCGTGAGATCCAATACCAAAGTGACCGCTATGGCTAATAGATCCAGCTTGATTAATTGCTTGACCAATTGCTCCAGCAAAAGCTGATCCAATATTTCCGCCCGTTCCGAAACCAAAATGTCCACCGAGTCCTCCATGGCTTCCAATTCCAGTTTGTGCTCCACCATGAACTCCACCTTGAGTAGTACTCTGTCCGCTCACTGCACCGTTGATCTCACCATAACCAGATGATACAGAACCCACTTGACCAGCCGATCCACCTTGAGTGGAAGATCCTAAAAGAGTTCCTCCTTGACTACTTGCTCCACCATTAATGTTTCCATGAGAGCTACCATGAGAACCAAATTCAAACTGTCCACCATGACTAGTTGTACCAGAAATTAATCCTGAACCTACGCCACTAGCACCGCCTTGGACACCAGCTTGACCGCTTGCTCCTCCGTGAGATCCAGCACCAATCTGTCCTCCATAACCTCCTTGGTTGCTAGTAGTACCTTGAACACTAGTCTGTCCACTTGCACCAACATTGGTCCCACCGTGAGATCCTATTACAAAAGAACCTTCACTGGAGCCAAGATTTCCTTGGATACTTCCTTGCCCATGGAAGAATGGATTTCCATTGCTAATTCCCCCAGCAGATCCACCTGCAACTGAGGACCCGGATAAAGATCCTCCAGTAGTAGCTCCAGCGGCTACTGCACCTCCACCGTTACCACTTGAAAAGCTCCCACTTATATGACAGCCGTTCGCATTGCAGCCTCCTTGGGGTTTGAAAGGACTCCCTTCAGCCATCCACCAATACTGACTACCTGTGCCACTTTGACCATTAACTCCTGCAGATCCACTTATTTGATTACTAATTTCATTGTTTGCACTGAATCCACTCTGAGATTGTAAACCCCCATTAATGTTACTTGCGACACCCGCTAAGAGACTCGCGGGAACGTTGCCACTGAATGATCCTGAAGCAAAAGAATTACTCTGGCTATGGCTGGAGCCACTCGTACTATAACCAGATTTTTTCTCGCCTTTGAATGCTCGACCTTTTGTAACTCCATTTAATTCTAAATTTTCTTCGTTTGACTGACTGAAGCTATTTGAATTGGCACTAGAACTGGATCTTTTGTAGTGATATCCGTCTTCCAAAAGTGCTCCATCTTTGACCTCTGCGTTGGCATTAACGTAGCAAGCTAAAGCCGCTAGACCTAGTACTAGGGCATGCAATCCTTTCATTGTATAGCTCCTACAACAAATTTTTATTTTATAAGAAATTTATTTCTTATATATAAATTAGAAGTGAAACAGTATCGGATAGAGTATTTCAAGTAGAAATTCTCTATCCGATAATTATTAATTATAAAATTGTTAAGTAAACATATTAGAGAGTTGAATGCGTTTACGTTGAATACGTATTTACGTTGAATCCTTTTTATTTATCAATACATTTTTGATATTTTTATACAATCTATCATTAATTATGTAATATATGAGAAAGATTTGTCTTTTATAAAATAATTTACGAATAGAAAGATAAATAACTTATTTCGTAAAGTAAAAATTAAAGATATTTAGGTTTTTGACAGAATAAATTTGTAAACAACTCCACGCCACTTATGTAATATTATTATACTTTTAAATTAATAATATTTAATCCTAATAATCATAATAAATTTATGAAATAAGAGTATATTTCGTCTTAGTTGTAATGAAATACTTTTTTTAATAAAAATGTTTATTTATTTTGTTGATACTACTATATCTATCAATATTATAAAAAGATTTCATACCACCGTTACCGCTGCCTTATTATTTTACTTTTTAATATTTTATTATCGAACATTTGAATTATTATCTTTAATTTGATGGACATTTTACGTTATTTTTATTAATTTGATGTGGTATTCCTGTTATTAACATTTAATTTCATTTTAACTGTAACGTGTATTCATGCAAAACATTTTAATTTTAGCCCATTTTTTTATTTTAGCTGTAACATTTAACAATTTAATAAATTCTTACAATTTATATTAATTTTAAGTATAGAAATACATAATTCTGAAAATTACATACCTTACAATGTAAAGTTTTAACTTTCATTCACGTATACAAAGAGAGGAGGGTTGGAGTTCTAAGGGAGGAAAGCCTCAGATAACATGTCTATCGCCTTATAATATACTATCTAAGGTCAACTTCTAACTACTAACTTAGTCTCAACTCATTAAATAATCGTAAGTACACAAAATACAAGAGAATCGTAGAACTTCAGCCCGAGAATTTCTAAGCTAGACGGCAAAAGTTCATTGAATCGAAAAATTAGGTATTTAAATTTCCAGGTTTTAAACGAAACTATTTGTTTTACAACAAATCTGATAAATTCATTGGCTACTTTACAACAACAATAAGTGTGCTCAAGTCATTAATTAATGATGAGTACTAAATTTTTATAATATAATCAAAAATAATATATGCATAATATGGCCCCGGCAACCCCTTAAAAAAGTTGAAATCATGTGTCTACATTTTACTACCTTTGCAGAATTGCGATTCAAGCCGCAAGGGGGAAGAATTGAGAACTTGACTCGCACTTGAACGAAGGCAAAGTTGCGCGGGAGTACGTAATCGAATGTCAACTCCAAACTGCAGAGTCAAAACAGACGCTTGAAGCGATTGCAATAAATAATTTTGAGTCGCGTAATTGACCATTTTACTGTCTCGGCGATTAAGCAAGCCGCAATACAGCGAAGATGGGAGGTCCGAATTCTTCTTTGTATTCGAAGTTAATTGCCGTACTTTATATGGCCAAAATGATTTGTGGCAACAAAGCGTACTCGCGGTGACAACATTTATTTTTAGTCTCCTTACCCCGATTGCAGTTCTTTAAATTTGATACACTTACTTTTATTGGTTCTTCGTTCTTTAAAGCAACGCTAAAGAACGATTCATAAGAAATTCTAATTTCTTGTAAACAATGTATTTATTTTAAATCGTATGTATATAGTTAAGTTCTCGTATATAACGTTATAAAAACTTTTATATTTTTTCTATTTTAATTACAATATTTTTCTTGTAGATTCCTTAGCTTGATACTTTAATTAATATAAACGCACATGAGTTGTTTATATTGGGCTTCAAATCTGTAATATTATCCACTACTAGAAATCTTTAATTTCAACTTTTGTATGCTCTTACCACAAGGTTTTTGAGTTGATCAATTCATCAATCTATCCCAGACTGAACTTTAATATCACTTGAAAATAGTACTACTAATAATGTGGATTACTTCTTCGAAATGAATAAATAATTGACATTAATAAAAAAATTAATATACGTACTTACGTGCAGAATATTACTGATAATATACTTTAAAGTGAATGATACGCAAATAGAAATTTATTAATTTTTTCAAAAAAGTAATCCTAGTACCTATAATACTAATCTCAAAAAATATTTTAAGTTCGGTCTCTTATGAATTGATCAACCAAATAGCTCAAAAACCTGAGGTAAAGAAATACAAAAGTCAAAATTTTTAATTTGTAACAGTGATCAGTATTAGAGACTTATAGTATAGTATAGAGTATTTAAATTTGCTAAAATATTACATAATATATAAATATGTAAGTACAAAAACTTTATATTAGTAAAAAATTATGTCCTACTATTTATAAAATATACTACTTATTTTTAGTAAATTTAAATCAGGCCGGCCCTCTTAAAATTTATAATGACTCTACAAATATTCTTTATCGGTATCAAATTAAAGCCGCTGATAGCCATATTGTAAGGTGAGTTTACTCTTTTTAAAGTAAAAAAAGGTATAATTACAAATTTATATTTAATTTCGTCGCCCCTTATGAAGTAACACGTTTACATGCTACAATATATAGAAAGGTGCTAGTCTTCTTAAGAAGCATCGATCTGTACCTATGAGTTATTTAAAAAAGAATTTTATGTAAAGAAACTATAGAAGTATATATATACATTATGTAAAATATTTTCTGTAGTGATATAAAATTGTATTCATTTTATCAAAAAAGTAATAAAGTAGCTATTTATTGGCCTTGGTCGATTTTTAATTTCTTTTTTTGGATAAATGTGAAATTAAGTAAAATCATAGTGTTAAAACTATTTCATTTCATTTTTTGTTAGCGCTTTGAAAAAATCCCTAAAATTTTTAATAATACTGATATTAACAAGTTATATTTTATAGTACTGTATATTCATAGTGTTATTTTTAAGAATTATATAAATACCTTTATAAAAGGTTAAAATATGTTTTGATAACAGAAAATGTTTAATTTTATTAAAAGTTACAATAAATATTAATGTTTTTAACCTTACTGAAGTTTATCAATTACTTAATAGTTTTTAAAAAGTTGCCCCTACATTTGGCCAACTTTCTCCCAACATAAGGCTAGTATCATAAAAAAAGATGTGTTTAAAATGTATTACAAATTTTTTAAACTTTACATCAAGCTTTCGAAAAATTCACTTCAAAACACTTCCATATAATAGATCATTCTAATGCGATTTGTATTATTTTGTTTGCAAAGGTGCTTTACTTTGTAAGAAAATTGAAATTTAAAAAAGTTGCCATTTAGCGTCAATAATTTGTATTATATTATGCATTATGAATTTTGATAACTATAAATGTTTAGCAAAATAAAAATTACCCAATAATATATACACAACTAATCAAACTATCTAAAAACCTCTCTATTTTCAATTTTATATAAATTTCTTATACGGCGAAATACTAAAATACTATTTTTGATTCGTTTTTGTCTCTTAATATAATGTATGCAAATTCAGAAATATATTTTTAAAATGTCTTCTAAAAACAAAAAAAAAAAAACAAATGAATTCGCTGGCTTGTTCTCAGCGTGAAATTTTCATGCATTAAACACTCGAAAAAAATAATTCCTGTATTACAAATAAGCTTTACGCAACATTTACGATTCCTCGTGAGAAGATGAATATA
This sequence comes from Eupelmus azureus, assembly GCA_030522685.1. Taxonomy (NCBI): domain Eukaryota; kingdom Metazoa; phylum Arthropoda; class Insecta; order Hymenoptera; family Eupelmidae; genus Eupelmus; species Eupelmus azureus. Next base: position 5,987 of record JAPYZA010000575.1, on the reverse strand, counting down.
CCATCAAAAATTAAATTAGGCAAAAAGAGAAATTGCAACAGCCGTTATTTTGAAAAATTTACTTCGAGTTTAATTATTTTCTTGTATTGAGAATATAAGGTATTGTGAAAAAAGAAAAAATCACTTTCTTTGAAGTCCTCTGCATTAAAAAAAGAATACAAAAACTCAGTAGACAATTCACATACACAAACGTGCACAATGAAACGCAGATATTTATTGTCAAGGCTCGCATTTTATTCACCCTAGGGTGGTCAACTAACCTTCTAATGCAATGTGCTAATAACATTTTTATCTAACATTATATATATATATATATATATAATTTTGACTATATATATATATATTTACTAGGAAAATTTATTTTTAAATTATAAAAATATATTTCCTTTTTATTTACTGCATAAAAATTAATGAATTTTTCAACGTTTGTCATTTAAAGAAACTAGATGAATAGACTTTCTTTTTCTGTATTGGTACTGTCTGTTTTGTCTAATTCTTTTAAAAATTTATTCTATTTAAATATCCGTTTTCAATATAGATGTTGGAGAACGTTTAGTCTTTTTTCATAATTTGGACCTCAAATTTAACCAAGATCCGTTACATTCGAATTAAGTAACCTACACACACGTCATTTGTGAAACTTGAAAATGATCCTTATATTTCTTTTTGTTGTCGTTCAATGAAAGCGAAAGCGTGCATAAATAGATGAAAGACCTTTTCTACATTTTAAACGAGATAACTTTTATTTCTATTTTTTCAAGTTGCTAAGACCCGATTAATTTTCTAGTCAAGCAGTGTACCAAAAGTGATTTTTTTCAATGAGAAAGACTTTTGATTTCCTAAGCTGTTTATTAAATTCTCATTTAATATAACAATAAGTATGCTGCATGATTGAAATATTTTAATAAGAGTATTTATAATACATTGCAAAAAATATTTTGTAACTTTAATATATATGGATAAAACTTTTTAAACTGTTTAAAATAGGAAATTAAAAAATTAATTATATTTTAGTTATTCAAAGTTCAAGTTAACATCATTTTTACCGTTATTGCTGATTCTAACTATCTAATTCATATAGTTAACTGAGGTAATAAAGAAATAAAACTCTCAAAAATTTCACTTCTTACAAAACTATTTTTTTCATTAATTTTAATGATTTTTATCGTAACAACGTTGCTAATGAGTTAAACTTCTCATTTGATGTTTTTTATACGAAATAGTGATTTGACTAATCGGTTTCAATCGATTTTTAATTTGGTTCTCACTTTATTATATTCTTTAAATCTAATCCGAATTGAATTTTAATTGACTAATTTCAATTTAGAATCATCATAACATATGTTTACTTTTTAATTTTTATTAAAACGTTAGTGCATTATTTAATAATCTTAATAGTTTTATTTAAATGTGTCCTTACAATTGCTAAGCAACAATACATTTTTTATAAAATATAATAATATAAATATTTTGTATAAAAATCTAAGTATATAATAATTAAAAGAATTAAACTTAATAAGCTTTGAAAAATTTCGCAAATAGGGTCTTAAGTCGTCTTTATTCGTAAATAAATCGTATCGTACACGGTTTAACTTTTATTAGCATCGCTTATTTTAATAGATCTCGTGGGAACGAGATGTGAACGCCCGCAAGAGTTTATTATTCCGGTTTCACAAATATATTCGCATTTGCTGAAGGTCAATATTTTCGGCTATTCGCAAAGAATCAAGTATTCTATGTTATAATTACTCCAAGAGTAATTAAAATTTTATCGTTTATATTTTTTAATGACAAAAACAACGAATAAAATTTTATGCAATTTATTTAAATTTATTTAACTTGTAAATTTAGATGTAGTCATCGTAAGATGCTACTTTACAAAATTTTTTTTCAAACTAGATAAAAAAACTGATTAGAGTTTAAAGCTTGTAATAAGTAAGTGCGGTATGCTTTCATGTACGAAAATATTCATAGTTAAATTTATTTAATTGATTAAGTAAGCATAAGTAAGACTTTGTATTTTTATTTAGAATAAATTTATTATTTGAAGATATTTTCCATAAATTGTTACACAATTTCTTGCTGGACATCTAAGAATAGGCGTAATAAAGCAACTTAGTGGAGAATTTTATCATATTTCTGCATTATTCATTTACGAAACTTAAAAAACTTCAATTTATAAGCTGCATTATTAAACTTATCACTTTTTCAACTGTCAATGCATTTTTTCAGCATTTCCTTAATTTTTTATATTCAACTCTGACTCATACATATTTACATTTATATATTTATTCGAATAGAATGTTCATTCAACCCGGTTCATTCAGTAAAATTTAAACATTATTACGATCAATTAGTTTCTTATAATAAATAAAAAAATTTACGATAAATATCAATTTTTCTAATTATAAAATATTCACGAAGTTATAATACATTTTTCCTGATAGATCACCTTATTGGCCCCTTAGCATCAATCAACAAAAGTTCATTTCGATCAACCCCTTTAATATAATAACAAAGCTTGTGACTACAATTTTCAATTTTTACGTCTTTTAATTTATCGAAGAAAATAATTGTTCAATCCACACTAGCCGATATTTTCATCACTTTTCACCCGCTTACCTTCAGTGTTCACAGCCAGTCAGCAGAAAATCGTCAGCGGTCCAGATAAAAAGTACAACAGCGTATCTTCAATAAAATTCAGCAGGACGCTCACAGCACACGCACGATGGTAAAACAAAAGGCATCCACGGGAAATAGGTGTGTGCGTGGCTCGAAGGAAAGTCAGGGTGACTGACGACGCCTCCACATTCCGGCTTCTCTTATACCCATCCTCACTCGCACACGCGCGCACATCCCCACCGCAAAAAAACACGCGCCACGCGTGCAGAAGAGCAACCGGCTTGTGTATAATACCTGTTAGTGTGCGTACAAATGCCGTATTTAAAGCATGCCTCCTCAGAGACATCTCCAATCCTGGTAAATTCTATCGGCGACGACGAGGAGGCGCCTCGCCGTCATTGCTTATCCTCCCGTATGCGCTCATCTTTGAATTTGGCGCGCGCTCGCCGGGTGCACGGGCATCGCGATTTTTGCGAGTCAACATTTTTACGATATTAGTCAGTTGTAGGAAAAGTATGGGATGTTATTTTTAAGCGGAGATAGGAATGACTTTTGTTTAGCCATTGTGGTCGATTGTGCGAAAAAGTGTAGTGTCACGGGGTGGAAATTTTAGAAATGAGTCGAGTGTATAAAAATTTTTGAAAGTACTCTACGTGATAAATTTGTAGAAAAAGAAGACAAAAAGTAATCAGAGGGTGAATGTAAAAAGCGTTTGCTAGCTCTGTATGCTTGAACTAGATGCCTAATATTTAAAACAAATATAAGTGGGTACATAAATATATTGTATAACTAATTTATAGTATTGTTTTCTTAGAACTCCATACTTTACTTAGTCATGTCAAGATTCTATTGATGTTTACAGTTAGATTTATATTTCCACTTGTACTGATCATCTTAAGCTAATGTATGGGGAATCCCATGAAATCCGAAACATTCACGCTCATAGTACAATGGGCAGTTCCAATTTAAATACTTATCTACTACAAGTAATTATATGCGGGATTCTAAAAACATTATTTTTATTCATACCTTTAACTTGTCATTACAAAATAAATATAACAATATATTGTATCTAATAAATAAAAGTTTTAGTTAATAATTTCTAAATATTTTATTATACGTATTAATTATTATTATAAGCTTAAAGTCAATTTTAGTTAAATATTTTATTGTAGGATTTATTTAGCAACTATTATTTTATTGGATTAGAAAAATTTTTTAATATAAGTAAGTAAACAAATAACATCATCGTGAACAGAATTTTAAAGAAAAAAATTTCAAAAGGCGTTGGCGTCTAATAATTTATTATGGATGAGCTTATAGCTAATTATATGTATTCAACCGGAAAAAATGTCCCGTATAATTTTTCGATAAATGATTGTCTGGGATCTGGTTTCAAAAATGGTTTAAGTGTAGGATCCTTTCCACAGGCTATTCAACCCGATAAGAATAACTAATATAAGATTTTAATTAGAGGACCATGAGAATCTACGATCGCAGGTTTTTAAATCGCTAGCTGACGCTATTACTAGTTTTAAAATGAATATAAAACATTTCTAAAATATTGATAATAATAAGATTTGTTTAAAAGAGTTTATTTATAGTTTACTGATGATCGTCAAAATCCTTCTTTTAAATTGAAGTTTCTATAATTAAGTATGTTAAATAATTTGAAAATTGCATTTTTTCAATTAAACGCTTGAGATTCAAAATAAAATTCGTGTATTCGAGATACTTATAAATTTAGAATGGTATAATTAATTCATAACAGTAGCACTTAATCGGTCAATTACATTAAAACTGGATTTTAAAGTTTACGTTGTTTAAAATAAAGGAAAAAGTATTTTATACTCCTGTGAAATTATTATTTAAATTAATTATACTAATTAGTTTCTCTATTGAATAATTTGTTAATTTTTAATTCTTCTTTGAATAAAGGAGGATATATATAAGCTGTTGGTTTAATTTTAAGTAGTCCTTTGCACTTTTTTATGAATCATGATATTCTCGTTAAGTAACTCCTGGGCCGGAATTAGAGTAGACTGCCCAGCAGCCCTGGTCATCGAAATTGGAACATAACGTAACTTAGATTATGTATATTTTAATATTAGTCATCGACTGAGGTGTAGACACTATTTGTAATTTCAATGTGCGTATTTATGCTTAAATTCTTATAAATTCTGAATTACATGTGCTTATTATATATATTTAGATATATGAAGAATGAAAGATAAAATTTATGTATCTCTATTTAAGTGATTAAGCTTGCTTTACTTTTATATGAATTGTTAATATATTTTATAAAAAAGCAGAATAAGAAGTTAATACTATACAACAAATTTTTATTATTACATTATTATACAACATTTTATTATTATATGTCATTTAAAATAAAGATTATAAAATTTTATAAAATATTAAAGAGAATTTAAATGGATATTATAAATCGATTATTAATTATCAATAATTGTTTTTCTAAATAATATTTAGGATCTTTTTATTCGAATTATTTATTTGTAATTTTATTGTTTAGTTTGTTTGTTTTCTAAGTAGATGTATTTTAAGAATAATCCATTATAAATTTTTAAAAAATTTTTAAAAGTTTGTTATTGATAGTAATAATTACAGCAGTAGATAAATCATTCATGGTATTTACTTAGAACTGTCTGAAATAAATAGGCGTTTGATTTGATTTACATCAATATTACATAATTGATCTTTGTTTTACATGATTAACGATAAATTTACTACATTTTTATGTAAGAGAAGCTCATCTTACAATAACCAGCATAAATGTTTTCTATTAACAAATTCTTTAGTATCTTGTATTGTTAACATAGAATATCTGACGTTTAAACAAAATATCCAACATTAAAATTACAAGACTTTATTTATTATTAAAGAATCAATTTTAATGATGAAAATTAAATATATATTCTTATTCCAACTACATATATACTTTTCTTTACTTACATTTTACTAAATTATTACTAAATGAAATTAATTATTAATAAGATAGCAATACATCGTATAATCGTTTGTATTGTTAGATTATATAATAAGAACATTCTATGAGCGACTTTCAAAAAAGAAATAACTAAAACCAGGGAAGAAATAGTAAATTTTTTAAATTCTTTTGACTACTAACAGCGTATATTCCCACGAGAAAACAATTAAGAAAAGATTCAAAAAGTTTTCAGAGAAACGTAACCATTGCTTAACTTCCTAATACTTTTGTAAGCATAATATTAATAAATATTAGTCTCATATCTTGTGATACAATTAACAGTACTTTATGAATAATCTCATCTTGCGCTAAATAATATGTGTGAAAGTATTCAACTTGTAAAGTGAAATCAATTAAT